>CM042755.1:4350000-4361855 GCA_022496165.2 Catalaphyllia jardinei | reverse complement strand
ATTATCATGTTCATGTCAAGGAGCCTCAAGGTCACTTGTTATCATATCATGTATGACCGCAGTGTATGATTTTTAAGGGTAATCATGTCAAGTTCGCGCGCTTTGTGTTACTTACCGTCAGTGAAGAAGCAAAGACATGACTTTCATTTCGTAGACATTCTTCGGTCATTTCAACTTGAATAAAAATATAACAAACAAACTGCGGTTTGTTTGTTTTGATAACCCTTACCTCGACCTTGATTATTCTGGATATCACAAAAACCTCATCCAATAATTGTTCAGTATTAAAACTCTGCGAAAAACTTTGATCGCCATGTGACAGGTGTTGTCTCAAAATTATTCTCGACAAGAACCCTATCAGCATTCCCTTGCTGTGGCTGCCTTGGCAATCAGTTCGAGCTGGATATGTGGAGCTGATTGCTGGCCAGTTTCAGAGTCACGGACAGAAAATATCTTAGTGTCCGATTCATTTTCAATATATATGAAGTCACCCTGGTGGTTTCTCGTGGCTAGTAAAGATTCGAGCCGACTTCGGTTCAGCTTAAAATACTCAGCTCCTTGATGAATTTTTCGCAAGGGCAGAATTGTTGGCGTCAGCTGGCGTTGATTCACTTGTCCTCGTCGGCCATAAGAGATACCGAGGTAAAACTAGGTCGTCCCATGTACTTGTGTGAGATTTTTTGTTCTCTGTCCGTCCGAGCTCACCGCTGTCGAACAGTTTCTTCATACGGGCTCTAGTACGCCGGTAATGTTGCCCGTTTTTCTGAGGTCTTTTGCAAATGCCCTTATGCTTTATTTGCCTGTTCGTTTTCTTTGATTTCGCGAAGGTAAAATAATGGATGCCAAGCTCGCCAAAGTCTACGTACTACAGCATCCATGGAAAGGCGTATCGGCCATCAAAAATTTGCAAAAGTGGCAAATGTCCCTGAAGAAACGTCCAAGCAGTGCCTTATCAAACAGGCTCTTTGCCAGATCTATCTCCCTGAGGAAAAGCTCGAAAAAGCGGGGTCAGAGATGACGGAAAACGTTTGTTGAGCGGGAGCTAGCGAAGCAAACGATCAATTGTGGCTCTCAGATGGAGTTCATTGATGAACGTTTGTAAACTGACAGTGTGCCATCTTTCTTCCGCGCAGAAAAACATTTAATTCTTCTTTTAACATTTCTTCTATCGGTTTCGAAAATTTGGTGCCACCAGAACCAGCAAGCCATCCAGTAACATTAAGGTAAAAATTGTTGTTGCTATGTGATCTTCATGAGCCCATAAAAATTCGATGTTCACATTTGAAATTTTGTAACTTTAAGGGAAACTTAACGGATAAGTACCGTTGAATATTCTCACTCTCAACTTTAATGGCTTTTTTTGTGGTTACTGGGACGGCATTGTCCGTAATATCTTGTATTTCTTCTGTAGACCTCTCACCGAATTTGTTTTTTTATCATCCATTTTTTTGTCGACGAAACCTTGTTTCCCCAAAAAAAAATTTATACCAAGCGACATTGCAGCATTAATTTCCATATCAGGTCAAACATAGGTATAATGGCTGGTAACCAAGATACAGTGAACCAATCAGAAAGCTAGAATTGCGTTATCCGAGTTTGGGAATTGAGTAATATGGAATATTCTACGAGTCACTGGTATTTTCTCGATATACACACCAGTCTTGTAAATAAAGCAAGCAAAATGACGAAAAAATAGCGAAACTTAGAAGATTTGTTTGGTGACCACGGCGACTAAAACATAATAGGGAGCTTAAGCACGCCCGTTTTTGAGACGCGGACGGCAACCGGAAGAGAACATTTCGCGTGCTATGAAAGTATTGTCTCTTAGATTTTTATACCACTCATGTCTAATGGAGAAAAGATACTTAGAAATGTGAATGTGGTTGTATGAAAGCAAGTTAAAAGTGAAAACAGCTCACTTCCGGTTACCGTCCGCGTGTCAAAAACGCGCGTGCTTAAGCTCCCTAATGACAATGACAACTAAAAAACTAACGGCAGAAAAAGCTATACCAAAACAATAAGAATAGTGAATGAAAAAAATGTTGCGTTCTAATTCGCTGCGCTCAAACGAACGTAAATTATTTTCTCCTTAAATACTATAGAAATATAACACCAAAGGAATGATGGTTGGATGCTCAGGCAATCCAAGCTGAAATATATTAATACCTCTGACGAAAGAATAATACAGTTAATGCCCCATAACAGCTACAATCCCAAATTATCAGTTATTACTAAACGCTTAGATACGTCTTCAAGGACATACATGTCTTTAGCACAGTCCGACTTCCAGCGACCGTGTAATTTAAGTAAACGTTCTGATAAACTGGAGCTGTTACTAACAACGGATGTAGCCGCTCTCGATCTTAAAATATGCTGGCCATACAACTTGTAATCTAAGCCAAGATCCTTAAGACAATTCTTAAATACCTCCCTACATCTCGTATATGAGAGCTTACTTCCATACAACTTGTGTAAGTATTGGAAGATTTGAACAATCTAAAGGTCTAAAGAGTGGTAAATTGCTGTTAAGATCTACCTCAGCCATCAGAATGTACCTTTCTAGAAGGGCAGCAGGACAATATTTACTAAATAACCTCTTAATATAAACCTTATTCAATTCCCAGTAAACGTCATTCTTGGCACGAGGCACAAACACACACAAATGATCGGACAAAAATTCCAGATGGTTAAGCAAAATACTACTAAATTCATCGTAATGAAAAAACCCCGCGAAAACTAAGGAACACATGCAGGCTAAACGAAAATCCTTCAGATTAGCTGAAGGACCAGCATACTTATCAATGGTTTTCTTAATAATATCGGCAGATGGGTTCCTTCTTAGAAACAACTGGTTTGCTACGTTTAGCCGCTTCTAGCAAATTATAACAAATTCGCCCGCGTCCAAAGGATTGCTAATGATTCCGGGAATAAAGGAATGAGACCATTTAAGGACTGCATCTGTCAACGATAGTGTTGTATAAGACTTGGAACTAACATATACCTTATGAAGGTACGCAATTACAATCGAAACCGAGAAAGGAGGCGACGGTTGAATACTGGACAAATTACACCCTCTTGAAAACTTGACGATTTCTTTTGTATATCTTTTAACTGTATAGAATCCGCCTTAGATTTCATTAACAAGGTCAGGAGATCTTTGGTGTTTAGTTTTTCGGGGATGTTGTCCCAATAACCTTGAGTGGCAAACATCTATTGAAAAGCAAACAAGACAAAAAAGAACAGAAAAACATGAAAAGAAAACAGCGAAAAGTAAATTACAAGATTCATAGCAATACCAGTCGCCGAAATCAGGCCAGCGCCTCCTTTCTATCGTATGAACAAGCGTTCTACTAACACCACATAAACAACCTTAGAATATAAGCTGGAGACGATAAACTGCTCTCCCAATCCGAGGCCAGAGCCCTCTAATTAATGTATGAGCGGACAAGCGTCCTTATACCTACTAAACAAATCTCAAATAAATCATTGCTGATCATCATAACAGTAAAAGAGACCCAGTGGTCAAGTAATCAAAACTTCATACGGACAGCTAACATTTGTCCAAAAAATCCGTTAGAGCCTAACAACGAATTAGTGTTCCGTCCATGTTTCAGAACAGTCCTTCCGCTAAACAACTTATAATCCATAACGAAACTAAAAAATTTCCTGGCAATAATGGGCCAAAAATACGACGAAGGCCAGAATGGTACAACTTGAGTCGCCACTGCCTGTATGTATACAAATAGTGAATTGGTCTATGGATTAGATTTACCGTGGGAACAACAAGACAATTTTCCCCTGTGAAAGTCTGAACGAAGAAATCCACTCCGCTACAACCTGGGTTCCAAAATCTTGAATAAAACATTTTGACTTTCGTATTATAGAAGTTGGCGAAACAGTCCACTGTATGTGTCCCCCAAGAATATCCAGGAATTCGAAAAAGGAAGTTGTGATTTGCCAATCGTCTTCATCAATAATACGACTAATAAAATCCTCCTATCAAGCTTAGTTCGGGGAATCCATTACATTTCCAGTTCGATTTCATTATCAACGCAAAACTGAAAAATCGTAAGGGCTATAGCATGTAAATCTTTCCTCATGCTTCCAACTTGGATAATTCTACAAGCATTTTGACTGTCAGAAAACCATTTAATGTGGGAGCCTTTAAGAAGGGGAAAATTTGACTCAAGAGCAAATACAATAGCTGTTAACTCCCTCCAAGTAGAACTCATACCACACTCATACACATCCCATTGCTTATGACATATCTGTTCACCGTTAACATTTAAATGTGCACCACATCCTGGGCACTAGCGTCAGAATAAACAACATTTAGACGGTCTGAACGGACAATCTACAATCTACAAATTCAGTCTGTCTAAATTAGTTCATTCTCTCTTACACAGTACTGATCTAAAGTAAACTTCGAATCCCAATCCTGCGCTGCTGCGACAGATATTGAGCAATATCTGGTCATAACTCTGGAGATGTTCCCAAACACTACCCCGGCGGACGGAAATAATCTTACCCACGAGGGAAGCTAACTCCCTGGCAGACACCTTAAAAACGTTTTTGAGACATTCTTTGAACACAGGCCGCAATACTAGTCAACCGTCTATCCCAAATTCGAAATAGTTCCGTGACTAGAGTCCCATACTATACCTAACCACTCAATGACCTGACAAGGAGTCCAATGGGACTTCTCGTCGTTGGTAAAAAAGACGCGCTTTACATAAATCAGATCTGACACGGACAGCTAACGCTGCACAGGAGACTTGATTAGAATCAATTATCAAACCGTCGTCTAGGAATAGAGCAACACTGATCCCATGGATCCTCCAATATTTTTCGAGTGGCTTAGGACATTTTGTAAAGATAAAGGGGCTTAGGCTAATCCAAAAGGCAAAACAGTAAATACGAAATACCTGAACTTAGTATCACCTGAAAACTTCCACGCGAAACCTAAGAAAGTCTGATGATCTGGGCAAATATCAATATGATGGTAGCCGCTGTTTAAATCAAACGAAATCATGAAAGCTCCCTTTTGGAAATAAGACAAGGCTATCTTCCAGTCTTCGTACTTGACTAATAATAATAATAATAATAAATTGAATATTTAACCAGGATAACCCTTCAGTACAAAGTACTGTTATCAACGGGGTCCTGCTGACTAAGAATTAAAAACTAGTAATAAAATAAATACATACTAAAGCAAAAAAAAAATGCACTAAGTTAAAAAACCATTAAAATCTACAATAAAAACTACAATAAAATTACAAGTAATAATCGTCTAAGGCATTCCTAAATAAAACTCTAGAATGAATGTTTCTTAAACTTAGCGGCAATGAGTTAAAAATCGAGGCACCTAAAAAATAAAAACTACGGCGTGCAAAGTCTAGTTTGACCTTTGGTAGTCTTGCTGTTTTCCCACTGTTTCTAGTGTTTAGAGAGTTATGAAATCTTTGAAAGTAGTCTTTAAATGGAAAGCATGCAGTTCCATTAAGGCAGTCAAATACAAAGCAGCACGCTTTCTTTTGTAAAAAGTTGTCAATTGTTAAAATTCGAAGATCACAGTTCTGTGTGCTGCATTTTGGGAAAATGATTTCGAGGCTTCGAGTCTCAATGGAGCGGATCATGCGTTTGCGGGACTCTGACCATCCAAGACTATTATAGCCGCAGTACGTAAATATCGGCATAATCATCGATTAAGGGTATCAATGTTGGAAAGGATGCGCCGTAGGAGGTTCACTCTTCCTGCTGCCTTCTTGTACATTTTTTGAAAATGCGTTTCAAAATTAAGTGTCGGGTCCAGATGCACGCCGAGGTATTTATAACATGTAGTGGTGTTGATGGGAGAATCATTGACTGATAGCTGGACTTGACAGCCTTGAAACAAATTTAACCGTTTTCCAGTACCAAACAGCATCACCTCGGATTTACCCTTCTTCAGATTAAAGATAAGTTCATTATCACGAAACCAGTTAGAGATATTATCTAGGTCCTGGGAAAGGTTGCTTTGTATCACATTGAAATCACTTGAGGATGTAAAAATCACTGTATCATCGGCATAAGTAATTATCTTACAATGACGAAGAGGACTATGCACATCGTTAAAGAAGATGAGGAAAAGGAGAGGCCCAAGAATACTTCCTTGAGGAACTCCAGTGTTTGTTTGACAAGATGTTTACTAACGTACCTTAAATCTAATATTAATCTCTCCTTCCCATTGGGTTGAACGGACACAGATAGAGGATTAACCACATAAGCGGGAGCTTGGACTTCTACCACCCGATACGAATGCAAGAGTTCTAAAAATTTTTCCTCGACAAATTTTGGATAATGCAAAGACGACATATTGTTATTGAGAACATTCCCGGAGGGAATTGTCCCGAAGGGAAGACGATAGCCATCTTGAATGATTGATTAAAAAAAACTATATATTTCTCCTTAAACTGCCTTTAACCTGCAATACGGCCGACCCAGTCAAACTTTCATGCTCGTAATCATTTATTACCTCGATAAATTCGTCAAAACGAGCGTCATTACCACTAATATTTGGATGCCCTATCATTGAATCCTCCTGATCCGGGCTTAGTAGGTGTGGCGCTGCTCGAATAAGGGAAACCGCTTCTGTTGGGCTGTGCGATAAAAGGGTTTCCGACTCTGCAGTCCTTGGCCCAGTGCCCGGTGCGATTGCATCTGTAACAACGGTTGCCGCCTGTAACATATTCTGAACGGCCTGAAAACAAGAAATTAGAAAATAACGAAACAGGCAAGGGTGGGTGGGTGGGGTTACAACTTCAACGTCAGCATGGAAAGCGAGAGTGAGAGGACTAAACCACACTGAACAGTCTCTAAATAGTGAAACCCCACCAATCAGGAATAGCCAAGGGATACGCCCAAGCGAATTGAATCGACGATGAAACAAACTGCTAATGAACTGTAAACACCGCATACCAGCAGAAAATATATTTACGTTCTAATTCGCTGCGCTCAAACGAACGTAAATTATTTTCTCCTTAAATACTATAGAAATACAACACCAAAGGAATGATGGTTGGATGCTCAGGCAATCCAACCCAACGTGAGACATTACAAAGAAAAATAAAAGGTCTTACCGCGAAAAAGCTGAACATCACTAGCAGATTTAAACTTTTTAGAAGCATTGCCCGAACTAGCCTTGGATTCCTTCCTTTTCTTTTCAGCCGATAATTTAGCCTTCCGAATTTTCTTCTCATCTTATGTGTTGGAAGCAAGCTCATCCGACTCGTATTCCTGCAGTACCAGCCACCCGTCTTTGCTTCTGTCTGCGAGTTTTATTAACTTCAGTGGCTTCTTTATGAGCTGCCACCAGCTTGCGAACCTTTTGTGGCTCGTTCAGGTTGACCTCTATCTGACCAAAGATGTGGTCCAATTGGGCATTCAACTCGAGATGTTTCCTATTACCCTTGAATTTAAACTCGGCGGCTTCCTTAACGACTTTCCTTCGAGCTGCTTGCTTTTTTCGTCGAGTTGGGAAGCTAGATAGGTTTTGAATAGAGAGAACACTTGATCGACCAAAGGTGGATTTGATTGTTCCTGCTGTGATGAAGAGTTTTCCGCGACTTCGGGCACCGGAGTGGTTAAAACTTCTGCATCCGATAGAGCCGTCTTATTACCCATTCTTCAGTTACAACTTCAATGTCACGCCCAAGCGGCGTGTCCTACTGTGAATTGAATCAACGATGAAACAAACTGCTAATGAACTGTAAACACCACATACCAGCAGAAAATATATTACCCGAAAATTTGAAACGTTACGTAACCCTAATTAGAATAATAAATATACATGGAATATTGAAAAACGGATTATTAAAGACAGCATATCAAGTGAAACAAGAACTGAGTGATTTTATGCAGTCATTATCTTACGGAGTACTCAGCTGTTAGTGGGGCTTTTTTAAGACCTTCACCAACACGACCAACACAAAAGGTCTCAGAAACGGTTTTGTGTTGGTGAAGGTCTTAAAATTGGAATTATGGCTGTACAGTACCTAAATAATGTACAATTGTCTGCTCTAAAAGATCTTAAAAGCTCTTTTTCTGTCCCTCACTTACTCCACCAGTGCTCGTTTTTCGGGCTCTCTTTACTCGTTTCATTTACATGTTTCGTGACATGATGACAAAATTTTGCTGAGTTAGATTCCCTTGGTAAACCATGACTCTATCGTATGTATGGAGTGACTTCATTGTGTTCAACCTAAACTAATGTACGACGCTTTATTCTCAGACAAAATGAGAGATGATTTCAAGGAGATGAAAAGGGAAATACGAACCATCAGCGAAAAGTTAAAAAGTCAAATGACATCAGGAGATTTTATTGGACCCTACATAATAGGCTATCTAAAAGCAAAAGTGAAATAATGTACACAACTGCATGGAGCTGTTTTGTTGTTCCAGGTTCTATCAGTTGCTGGCTGATTAATGCCTTAATTAGATTTAACGCGTGCAAAGAAATTATTTATTCTCCAAATCAACGCATGTTTTAATTTTTCCAAATCTGCTTTGTTACCGCACCTTTAAAAACTAGGAATTAGGAAAAAGAAAGTGACTACTTTATCCTGGTCTGTTGTTGCCTGTGTGACTTCTATTTGAGTGATACCGTCATTTGATGGCGTGGTCATTTGTTAACGTGTAAATTAAACAGTAGCAGCCGGAAAATTTTATTTTAGTTTATGATATTTATAACGCATACAGTTACTATACAAATCACTCTGTGTGAAAAAAAAAAGGACTATGTTGCTAAAAAGACTCAATGGTTTGTTCTTAGAAAACAACAGAGACAACCCTGAGCAGATGAAAAAGGAAATTGCAGACATCAAAGAAAAGTTGGACACTGTAATGAACCGACTTCCTGTGGAAGAAAAAAAACTGAGGATGAAGGGTAAGATGTACTTTTTTAGCTGAGGACGGGGAAGCTTCTTTAAGTCACGAGAAGGTAAACCAGGTAAACAGTATCTCGGCTGTTCCAGCAAATGATTGTTATTTTCGGTTTTATGTAAAAGAGTCATAAATCAGCATGTGAAAAATGTCAGTAGGCTTGATGGGCTTCGTTACAGTTGGTGCGTAACAGCAAAAGATTAAAAGTTCCAGATCGTTATCATAAACAATAACGCTTGTTTAAACTGTGCTTTATGGTGACAGTGACCTGTCATTTTGCAGAACTTTCAACTGAACCTGGCACTATTCCTCTCTTTCTCCGTGACAAATAGAATCTCAATTTTTGGACCAAAAAACATATCAGAAAATTTCTTTAACAAATTGAAAAAAGGAAAAATCTATTAATAGATCGATATTTCTTTTGTAAATGGTCCAAGATATGTAATGCTGAGTATGTTTCCTGGATAAGGAAAATATCGAGATAAAAATTCACAGAAATTATAAATTAAAAATTAGTTCCCATTTCCTTCTTTTCTCTGTCTTATTAATTGTGTTTCTGCTTTAATTTAAGAAATAGAACAACTTCAGGCCGTCAGATTTTATCTGTCTGAATAGACACGTTACTTGAAATAGCCTACTTTTAATTACTCGTAGATGACTTTAATCCAGATGAGATAATCGACAGAATTCGCCAACTTTACACAGCCCGTGAGGGATGGCTCGCACCATTTCCTTGGTGTGAAGAGTTTCACTTTCATCTTGATAGTATTTTTACCAGACTCAAAGTGGTCAGCAGGAAAAAAACAAGAGGAACAGCGACAGACAACATCGTCAACATGTCTGAGATCTTTAAACTACATGAAGAATGTCAACAACCAAGAACAGTGTTAATTGAAGGAAAGCCTGGCATGGGGAAAACTACTTACTGCAAGAAGATGGTATATGACTGGGCTTCAGGAAAACATGAAGCAGAAGATTGCTTTCCAAAGTTCCAAACAGTGTTGTTGCTGAAGTGTCGTGATATGAAGTCTAACCTGCGGGAGGCCATTGACGATCAACTTCTGCCTTTAGAAGTTGAAGAAGACGTAAGAGTGAAATTCTTCAACTTCATCTGTCAGAATCAGTCCAACGTTTTGCTAGTACTCGATGGATTGGACGAGGTTCCGCCCTGTAGATTACCAGTCTTCAGAGAAATCATTCAAGGCCGAAGAGAGCTTCCTAAGTGTCGCGTGGTTGCTACGGCACGGCACGAGGCTGGAAGTCAGTTACGAATACACTGTGACACCCTGCTCCAAATTGAAGGATTTACCGAAAAAGACGCGCGGGAGTTTATCATCAAGTACTTTAAAGACACGAACAATTTGGCCGACAAGCTCCTGTCCAAGTTGAGAAGAGATCAAAACCTGAGAGACATGGCGGCAAATCCCCTGAACGCTGCTCTCCTTTGCCTCATTTGTGAAGAATTTGAAGGTGTTTTCCCAGAAAGTAGGTCCCAACTGTACGAGGAAATCATAGAATGTATCCTTAGAAGATACAGAAAAAAGGAAGGATTACCAGAAACAACCGAGGACCTCGTCGAAGTATACGAAGCTCAGCTGGAACATCTTGGCCGGATAGCCTTGAAAGGTTTGCTTGAAGACAACTTGGACTTTGAGGAAAGTGAGCTTAAAAGTCATGCAGATGAATTCCCTGGATTCGGATTTTTGTCAGTTCAGACCGGAGGCAGTAAACTAAGACCCCGCCGACACTACAGCTTTCTACACAAGAGTTTCCAAGAATGCTTCGCGGCATTTTATCTTTGTTGTCGGCTTCTCAAGAAAGAAATCAGTGTCCACATGTTGGCTGCTGACAGAAGATATTTTGAAGAGCTTAAAGAGGTGCTTTCATTCACGTGTGGCATGGTAACAGCACGTTGCAAGGAAACAGCAGAAGCCCTTATCAAGAGTATAACGGTTGAAGTGAATGACGAAGAATGCTTTTGTGCCTTGCTGAGGTTCATTTCCGAATGCAGAGGAGACGGCAGCAATTTTCATCTTAAAATGGCACGTGTTTGTGGCTCATTTCTCCAACTTCCAACTGCTGATCTCAATCAAGAGTTGGGTGAGGACGACGTTGTTCTTTTGGCTGAAGTACTTAAAGTAAATTCAACGCTGACAGTGTTGAATTTGCATGACACCGGCATTGGTTATAGATGTGCTACTGGTCTTGTTGAAGCTCTTAAAGTAAATTCCACGCTGACAAAGTTGAATTTGTCTAGAAATACCATTGGTGATGAAGGTGCTACTGGTCTTGCTGAAGCACTTAAAGTAAATTCCACGCTGACAAAGTTGAATTTGTCTAGAAATACCATTGGTGAAGAAGGTGCTACTGGTCTTGCTGAAGCACTTGAAGTAAATTCAACGCTGACAGTGTTGACTTTGTATGACAACGAGATTGGTGATGAAGGTGCTACTGGTCTTGCTGAAGCACTTAAAGTAAATTCCACGCTGACAGTGTTGACTTTGTATGACAACGAGATTGGTGATGAAGGTGCTACTGGTCTTGCTGAAGCACTTAAAGTAAATTCCACGCTGAAACAGTTGACTTTGGATGACAACGACATTGGTGATCAAGGTGGTGGTCAAGGTGCTACTGGTCTTGCTGAAGCGCTTAAAGTAAATTCAACGCTGACAGTGTTGAATTTGGATAACAACTACATTGGTGATCGAGGTGCTACTGGTCTTGCTGAAGCACTTAAAGTAAATTCCACGCTGAAAAAGTTGACTTTGGCATTCAGTGGCATTGGTGATCAAGGTGCTACTGGTCTTGCTGAAGCACTTAAAGTAAATTCCACGCTGAAAAAGTTGAATTTGGCTGGCAATGGCATTGATGATCAACGTGTTACTGGTGTTGCTGAAGCACTTAAAGTAAATTCCACGCTGACAGTGTTGAATTTG
>CM042755.1:4298886-4338656 GCA_022496165.2 Catalaphyllia jardinei | reverse complement strand
TATCGCTATTGAGCACGGTCTACCGGGGTTTATAGTTAAAAATATCGAAGGTGAGTCAACAGAGGCAAACGATCTTAGTCATATTTTGTAGAAGTGGGTCTGTTACGTAAATAGTTCGAAATTTTACTAACGTTTTCACAAAATTTAACCCTTTAAGAGCCAGTTGAAACCGACCCAAAGGTGTACGAAGAGGTAATAAGAACGGAGTTCGATGGTGAATTCTGCCAAATATTCAAACTTCTACTCGATAGATTTTTTTCATTTTTTCCCTAAACGTAGAAAATCAGTAGAGAAAATGATCCATCGAAAGAAAAATTGGGGTCACTGTACGACCAAGATCGTTAAATCCAGGGAAAGCTCTAGCAATGGCCATCTTCGCTATCATTTGTTTATTTTATGACTTAGCGCGCGCGCTCATGTATGACGTGGTATGTGAATTTGCGTGCGCAGAAACAATTGGCGCGAACATCCTTAAACGTTGTCGGTGCATGTTTGCCCTGAGCAAGTTTTTAGGGCGATAGGCCTACTGAACAGATTTTCACAACTGCGATATTCAAAGGTAAAATATAAATACATTTTTTACAAGCCTTCGTCCCCGCCGTCGCTGTCTTCATTAGGGAGCTTAAAGCAAACCGCGACGACGACGGCAATGAGAAAAACAATAGCTGTGCACGTGCGTTATAAATCTTTGTACATTTGTTTGCCGTCCTCTGCAAAACAACAACGTGAAGTGACCAAGTGCTGTGTCGTCTACGGAAACGTGGACGACAACGGTTAATTTCCCTTCTTTCCATTTAGAATTGAACGGCGTCGTTGCATATTTAGCCTGAGCACGTTTTTAGAGGCACTACAGTACCGCACAGATCTAGACAATCGCGAATTTCGCTGATGAAATATAAATTCGCCCTCGGTGTCGTCGTCGTGGTTGCTTAAGCTCCCTATTGCTAAAACTCCCTACTGCTTTGCGAGCAGAGGCGAACAGATCATAAGAGGGTACCCAAAAACAATTACATTTTTGAATATCCCTGGAAGTTAGTATAGTGGAGAAACGATCCTGTCGATGTAAGAATTTCAGTCTCAAAGATGTAAGCGTCAGGTCTGATAGGGGGAGAGGGCGGACCCCCTGGACCCTGCCCCTGGATCCGCTACTGCGGCATGCTCTTTTTCTCTGAGCCCAGCGGAAAACCAACCGGAAGACTTGGCGTGTATAACTCCTAGATAGTTCAAAACTTTTCAATATTTCTGACCATGTAGCCATTGTGTTGTGTCCTTGGGCAAGACACTTTACTCTAATAGTGCCTCTCTGTTGGTAACCCTGTGATGAACTAGCATCCTAACTTTGTGGGAGAAGAAATACTCCTAGTTACTTCATGCTACAGACACCGGAGATAAACACTGCCCTAATTGGCTACTTGGCTCATATGCACACTTTACTCTTTCTTTAGAGGGGCACAGTCAGCTAGCGCACATGCGCAGAGACGCGATACATACTGTTTTTCACCAAATATGATAAAACTTATATCATAGGATGAGCAAAAGCACACTCAAAAACAGGTATTTCAGTAACCGATTGAAAATCATGCAAAGTGCGGATCATTTTCGTCCCCAGAGGCCCCGCTCCTTTTGGTATGTACTTTGATTTCAGTGAACTTTTTTCAGTGAACTTTTTTCAAAGTGTCCAGGTCAGTGCGGTCCCAAAGCTGACTGCGTTGCTTAAGGAACGTACCGGTTGAATATGATTTGTCTTCTAGACCCACGAATACAATTTCTGCCAGATTAAGTTGGATATCAGGGTTTTATTTGTAACATTTATTGTCCAATAGACGTTGGAGCCATATTCAGGAGCGACGACCGTTTTTTCAGAGTAAGGGTGATCTTTCAGACATCGTATCTCCGCACCCAATTCCCTGACGCCCATATTTGTTTTCATTTCTAGTAAAAGTAACTCAATCCCTCAATTATTGTAAATTAAATCGGAAGAGCCACTGACTGGAGATTTAATAAACCTACTTGCTTACTAATCCCTGTGTGGTGTCTTGGAAAATTTTCGCGCAGACCCTCTTGAACAAGTACTAAACCTTAGCCCTAGCTCTGTTTCATCTGAGAACATAACCGCTTTATTATCTTAGATTGATTAAGTTCGTCAGCCGATTTAGCTACCAGAAAGTGGCATCCATTGAAAAAGAGCACTACACTTTTGTAACCTTACGTTGGTACAAGTTAAACAAAGCTTCCCATGGTCGAGCTATGATTGAAAAACGATCTTGTGGGTGAAAACGGGTTTGTCATTGAACTAAAAGAAAGCTGGCTGCTTGAAAAAGGTTCTAAACCAAATGAACCCTGTCCCTGGAATGCACTCCCAGGCGCCGAGTTAGATCCCATTGAGAAACTTGAGCCAGCATTACTGACTGCATAAAACGATGACGTAATACTGTCCACCGAATGTTTTAGGAAGCTAGTAGATGGCACAGAAACACTGTTTGTTGAATTTACAGCTTGCCCTGTTCCTTGCTGTTGCGTTACGCCATCTGTTTGCCGTCTGGTGGAGTTATGAGTTACGAATGTAAACTGCGAAGCTGCAGAATTTTGCGGGGACATTCTGTAAGTACTATTTGCTGCAGGTCCGCTAAAGAGCATCGCTGACTGACTACTAGGGACAGTTGCCTTCTGTTCCACAAGATCTGGCATAGCTGCGAGTGCGCGCAATGGGTTGTTTGTGCTAGCATCATGGCTGACATTCGACTTAACAGAGTGAAGTAAGTTCGGATTCACAGACACCATTGCCGTGCTGTTGTAGTTTCCATCTGAGCGCGACGAGATGAGATTATCAATGGCATAGGACAGACTTGAGTTCAAATCACTTGAGCCGATTAGAGACTCGGCAGAGAAATCCGAATACGTGGTCCTGGATGGCCTCGAATGAAGTTGGGATTCCTGTGTCATAACTGAATCTCCAATCAGTTCGTTTCCTCCAATCAGCGCCTCTGCCGAGTAATTCGAAAAACTCTGAGCAGGGCCTTGTTCACTGGGTGTACTGTGAATTGAAGGAGTCGCGGCCATTGTTAAACTGCTCGGTTGGTTTGGACTACTGTCAGAATTAACAGATGTGGTCGTTATGTGTGGAATGTTCGGCAGAACCACTTCACTTGAGGCAAGCAGAGACTCGGCAGAGAAGCTAAGGCTGCCAGAGCCAAGCTGCGAAACTTGTTGATGTTGCTGCAAATCTGACGTTTGTGTTTGCTCCATGCTCTGAGGTAAACCAGCCAAAGATGCAATACTGTGAGAAAGGCGCGGTATCTGGCCAGCCTGACTCATTCCTACAGTAGAAACTTGTACAGCTGGTTTACCACAATCTACTCGACTTGGCATGGTATTAGCTGGAACTGATACCTGAGTGCCAATGCCCGGGATCAGAGAATTGACATTAAAAGTCTGTATGGTCATTATCTCCGGTTGAGGTTGACAAATACTCATATTTCCTGGTGGTTCCTGAGGGTTGCAAGTGCTCGCTCTCTTTGCCATCCTGGTGTTGTCTCTTACTGGTAAGTGTGCCGCTCCACGTTTGTTTAAGCCCGAGGTCGCTTTATTTTCTGACAAAGATTTGTTTTGGGAATTTCTATTCGTGTTTTGAGTTCGGCTTGTATTAACCCCCGATTTTTTGGGAGCCTTGTTGACGGGCCCTGCTTTTTTCGTGTTACAGCCTCCTTGGTTTTTGCCTGCATCTGTCGACGCCTTTGGACGAGAAGCATTCTCATTGCTCTGACTAATTTTCGACACAGTTATACTCTGGTTTGGAGTAGCAGTCACAAAAAACGCTGGCAAGCTGCTGCTCTGTGTTACCACAGTGTTGCTGACTCCAGCTGCAGTGTCTTGATTGCCCAGGCTGTTTGGAACTGCAGGCACAGCGGCAAGAGGAGCTGACGTTGACACCTGAACTGTACTGGGAACAACAGGACATGAGTTAATCACAGCTGGTTGGAGGTTAAGTATAGCGGTAGTGTTATGCCCCGTGGCCGTAGCAACAAGTGGGACAGCATTCACCACACTTATTGGAGATATTGATGTACCAGGTTGTAGTGCAACTTTCATGATCGCTGCCACACTGTGTCTTGAGTAGCCTGCTTGAGACTGTAACACTTGACAAGCAGAGCTGACTGGCGCGCTAACAGTCTGTAAAGGTTGCTGTGTTACTGAATAGGGCACGTTATTTCCAAACTGTACAACAGGGGGATTAAGGGATTGATGAGGGTTCGACAAACTGCCAGTGTTTTCCTGTAGCTGGTTCAATTCAAGCTGGCCAAGGTTGTTTGCACTATCCTGCACAACAGATGTTGTCGGGATTTGAACCATTGGACATGTTGTAACGGGATTAAAAACAGACGCTGTGCCACTTGCTGTAGACATTGGATTAGTTGTTATAATAAAAGGGGCTACATAAGCAATCGATTCTCTCTTCGATTGCTCCTTCGCAACAGAAGCCGAAGTGATCGGCAAATGATTAAGCACAGCAGTGGTTGCAGTGGTGAGATGAGTCGCATTACTGGTCACTGTTGTTTGGCTTGTAACCTGTGGTGGTCCCGACGCAGTTGTGACTGCTGCAGTTGGTGGGTCCCTCAATTGTGGCACCTCTGTTGTCGTCATAGCAATAGCATCATCAGGTGTATCTGTGGCGACTGTCTCAGATGAGGTAGAACCTGTCGTTGTCGTTGTCGTTGTAGGGATCTTTCTTGGAATAGCTATACTATTTTTCTTTAACAAATCTCTCAAGAGCTTGTTTTCTTTAGAGGCTGTTCCAAGTCGAGTTTTTAATAGCTGAACCTCTTGAGCTGGAAGAGCAACAATCATAAGATAACAATAAACATCATCCTAGGCAAAGATGGCAGAGGGACTCTGGCTCAATGGTCATATGAGGTTGCTCACAAGAGGAATGCGGGAGGCAAGGTGGCCTCGTGGTTAGGGTGTCTGTCTCCGAATCAAGCAGTCCGGGTTCGAGCCCTGGTAAGGGATATTGTGTTGTGTTCTTGGGCAAGATACTTTACTCTCACAGTGCCTCTCTCCACCCGGGCGTCCTAAATTCTGTGGGTAACTCTACGATGTACTAGCATCCCATTCAGGGGCGGGGTGGTAGAAATACTCCTTGCACACTCCATGATACAGAACTCAGTTTTAGCTCAGGTCTGATGGGCCACTTGGCCTGTAGGTAAACTTAACCTTTTACTTTACAAGAGTAATGGTAAGCAAAAGAGCAGAAGAAAATTGTAAACAATGCTCATGAGAAATCTTTTGGTGCAGTTCCCAATACAATACAAGTAACTGGATGATATTGGAGTAACAGTGGGGCAATCTGATTTATCAATATTTAGTTAGGACCTCTGAACTAGCCTAATCACATAGTAAGTACCATTATAAATGAGGAAATAACTTAAATGAAGGGTGGAAGGTGGGGGAATAATGAAGTCTAGCTATAAAAATGGCTAAATAAATAGAAACAAAAAAAAACTTTCTTCTTTTAAGTGTCAAATCTATTTAGCACTGTTGTGCTTATTGGGGGCGCTGTAAATAAATAAGCGCATATTGTAAATGGATTACATAAACCATTAAGAATCCCAACAAAAGAGAGGCTGACCAGCTGGCTATTTACACAATGCAGTCAAGGAGATAATTATTAAACATAAAAATAAAATTTGTGGTAGCATAAATGACTGAGTTTATGCGAAGACTGTTCATACAATTTCACCCTGACATGGGTTTTTTTTTTCTTGCCATAGAAAGTACACTATACTGAAATTCAGGGTTGTGTCTGTCTTAAAATTTTCCTCCTCTCTCTTTCCTTCTTTTTTGTGCTCTGCTCTTTCTTTTCATCGCTTGGGGTAATGTTTAGCAGATACGGCCAGGATTGAATGTTAATGAGATTCAAGTTCCTTATGATAAGCATTACTAAGTGTCCTCATTGGTTAAAAGTCACCAAAACACACACAATTTTGTCAAATATGAAGTAATACGAAAACGTCAAATAACCCTGCCAAATGTGAAGTAATAATAAATATTGCTGGTTTTCACATGACGTCACTAAAAATCACACTTTAGAACTATTGATCCTCTTGAGATTTTACTTCCATAATATATAAGAGCAGCTAAAAACTAATATTCATGCAAATGTTCACTCCGAATGGGCTCTTGGTTTAGCCATAAACTATGCTTGAATTTCTAAGCTTTTGCGTGACGCAAACGGGCAAGAGAGCTACGATGTTGGTTTAAAAAGTGACTTATTTCGGGGAATTCGGCTATCTGAACAGTTCTTGTGTTAGAATAAAGTATTATTGTTACGTTTTTGAGTTCTTCGAGATGAATTCGCGCTTTTGTAGCAAAACTCAGTGACAGATGTTTCTGCTGGTTTCCGGCCGCCATGTTGGTGCCCATCTAGATGGGCACCAGCATGGCATCTCCATACAAATCTCTATAAATTTGGGGAAAACATTTCTCCGCATAACTTCCATAAGAAAAATTGCTGTGACCTGAATCTTGGCGAGAGTCTTTGCATATCTTCCTTCTTTCTTTTCCCTGATTCTGGACTTAATCTATTGAACGGTTTTGATTTTTTATTTTGATCTATTTTGAATGGCATGACACTGAAAACCAGCAATTAAACAATACTCGCATTCAATCCTGGACATAAGTGATGTTTAGGCTTCAGAAGTCATGGTATCATAGGGAGCACATGTAGGCATTTTGGTGTAAAGGAACACACATTTCATTAACACACCACCTTCATAAATCCAGTTTATCTAAAGAACACAAGGTGGCAGTCCCTTACCAAGCTTTTCTTCTCTTTGCTGTAAATCAGATAGTTCTTTGAGCTGAGTGTTGACTTGGTTTATGTAGTCAACTGTCTTTTCAAGAACAATATTTTTACTCTGGAGAAAGAATCAAATAAAACAAAACTCAACAAAAAATGGTCTAATGATTTTTCTTATGTTGCCTAGGGCCTTTAAAAGTTTCAATCATTCATACACCAGGCTCATTCAGTTCTACTCAGTACAAAATTTTTGTTGTTTTTATGTATAGGTTCTTTCAATATACATGTAGGTTTAAAAGTTTGAAAACACTGTTTAATTCACAATTTTCCAAACCTCTATGAGTAGCAACCACCAAGCACCATTACATTGACATACAACAGTGGACATAAATACATACCCCATACTTACCTTGGGGAGGGATAGGTTTGGAGCAAAGCATTCAGAAGTAACATAGACGTTGAGCAACAAATTCACAGGCCTGCCAGCAGAACCCATCGGCCACCCTGCATCAAGGTGGAAAACTGCTTGCCAGCAGTTCATGTTTAATTACATTTAGTTGCATGAATGTGATTTTTTACAAAATAAAACTGTAACCAAATTACATACCTGCTTTCCCCAGCTGCACTGTGGCACTACATCAGCTAGCTTTGATATCCAATTATTAATTTTGTCCTTCCGTCTCCGTTCAACTAAATAAAGACAGATATGCAGGACATGATAAAATTTAATATGCTACTTTTCTAAAAGTGCCTAATAGTAAGTAATAATACATGTAGGTTTTACATGTAGATTTAAAACTTTGGAATTGTCCAAAAGCTCCCATTTAGGAGTGACATTTAGACAAAGTCTGTGGATGAAGTTTTTTTGTAGAACAGCATTGCTTTCATGTGGTAATGTTTATTGTGCTGTACTACATAAACAAAGTGATTCTAAGCTCAACTTCATGCATGTGACCATTCAAATAAAAGCTATTTAGCAGTACTTTCATGTGATACTGTTTATTATGCTGTACAAGGTCATTCTAACTTTTAAGTCTGTGGACGAAACTTTAGTGTGTGACCATTCAAATGAAGGCTATTAAGCAGTACTTTCATGAGCTACATGTACTGTTCCCTATCTTGTATGTAAGCTAAGGAATGCAACATGAATTTCAGAGTGAAAGATGAAGATGGTGGTAAATGAAAAATAACTATCCTTACCTTCATTATGCACAATCCTTCTCCGAGTCTGCTGGGCAATACCTCCACTATGTAAACAATTAATGCAATAATTTGAATGTAATTACATGTACAAGAAAATCTTAAATGTATACACAAGATAATATATCTCAGCCAAGGTCTGGATGTAAATTGCTGTTAGTTTGGTAGATAATCAAAACCTCTCATGCATGCTTTTCTCAGAATGTTGCAATTCCAAGCCTTGACCAACAGTTAAGGGATATCAATAGCCAGAGAGTATCATGGTAAGTATTAGCCAAACTGCAATTTCATGAGGGTATAATCCCAAAAAGCTTTTATTTTACAGGGATCAAGAAGGCCATTTTAAAGTGATGGACCTAAAAAATCTGGCTACTGCAAATTAACCATGCATTAGGGGTAACTGTTCCTCTGTTTTGCAACGTTCAAGAAGTAAAACTCATACATTTTTCATGTCATCTGGAGCCCCAAAAAATCAAGCTTAACTAAAAAGTAGGAGGACTTAATAGCCCTTCCAATCCTTCCCCCCTGTCCCTGTGCTTTATTGCTCAGTATCTTTCAAGTGACATAGTTCCAGTAACTGCCACGCCACATATAAAGACTTAAAAAAGACTACAACAGGTATAGCCACCCACCTCAGCACTATATCTGATGACACATAGTATGGTGTCTGATTGCTTGTCGGAGAAGCAAACCTGTACGAGAACACACTGGCAGGAATTGGTTTGGTAGTATTCTGAAGAGCAGGCAAGTTTTTCTGGACTAAGCCATTACTTGTTGGTACTTGAAAGAGAAAAGACTTCAATAAGTTGAAAAAAACCAGTCAGTGTAAAACACAGACTGCCAACTGCAGAGCAGGGGTAAAATGCTGACTGCAGACTATAGAATTTTTAACTTAGTTTTTAACATATAACTGTGACCATTTCAGCCATTGAGAGCTAACCATAAAAAGGCTAACCAGAGCATTATTTAGGCTAATCTGAGTTATGTTCAGGCCAAATGGACCGCAGACTTTCACTACAGTTAGCCTGAATAACCCTGTTTACAATGAAAATAACAAGATGACCACTTAAAAGGTCTCCAGTATACAGTCTGTATTTTACCCCTGGGGCCTGTTTCCCCAAAAGTCCCAGAAAATTTTCAGGCCTGTAAAGCCATTTTCAGTTCATCTGTATCTACAAACAGAGATGTGTAAGTGCCTGAAACGTGTACAAAGAGAACCTCTGTTCATATTAAGAATATGTGAATAAAACAGGTCTCTAGTGATCAGGTTCGAGATATGGGCCCGAAGAGTTTCTGGGGCTTCCAAGAAATGGGCCCCTGGTCTGCAGTCTCCAGTCTGCAGTTCAGTCTTCAATTTACATTAACTAAAAAAACTGTAGTGATAACTAGAAAACAGTCCCAAGAAAGCATGCGCGCTGATTGGTTAAAAATCGTGCTTGTATAACTCGATGGAGACACAGAACTAGCGTGTGCTGCTGACGAAGTGATGGCGCAAGCAAAGGTAATTTACATTTTGATACTCAAAGTTAACAAGTTGTTTTCCTTTTTCTCATCGTGGTGTTTTCTAAAAGAAATAGAAAACATGTACTATTTCTCGTTCTCCCAAACTTCCACTCCTGTTTGTATAACTCTATAGAAACATGGTACATGTTTTCTATTTCTTAATTACGTTATGTCTTAAATAATCTTACATCCACAGGAAAGCTATAATTTCTACAGCAGCGCTAAACATCAAAGTTCTCCCAAATGTTCCTTATAGAAACACACAGACAAAATGTTTCCTTTTTCAATTTAGCAAACACTGAGAGAAAATGAAATGAAAGTCAAACTCGTGTATTTTGTTCCTGTCATTATATTATTTTAGTTTTAGAAAACAGTCCTAAGAAAGCATGTGCGCTGATTGATTAATAATCGTGTTTGTATAAGTCGATGGAGACACAGAACTAGTGTGCGCTGTTGACGTAGTGATGGCGTAAGCAAAGAGAATTTATATTTTGATAATCAAAGTTAACAAGTTGTTTTCCTTTTTCTCGTCGCGGCGTTTTCTAAAAGAAATAGAAAACATGTACTCCGTGTTTCTATTGAGTTATACGAACACTCGTGAAAGTTTGAGAGAACTCGAAAAAGCTGTGGAAACACTCGCCTGCGGCTCGTGTTCCCACAACATTTCTCGTTCTCCCAAACTTCCACTTGTTTTTACATAACTCGATACAAACACGGTACATGTTTTCTATTTCTTAAATGTATAGCGATATTTCTCATTACGTCACCTATTGTCATTAATGTGCCAACCAGAGGTTTATTGGCTGTTGAAACAATGCATGCTATTGTTCAGTGGCTGGCAAATTTGAATATCAAAAGGAATATGACGTCAACGTTTGTAAAAAAGAAACATCGCTATATGTTGACAATAATTATTGTGCTAGTTCGATCAGTGTTTCTAGCTGTTTTAAGCATGTGCTAATTCTTAGAGGGGAATTGTTTTCTACATGAATTAAGCACAATTGAGCATATAACAACCCACAGCTAGGAGTTGAATAATTCATCATTTTTTGGATGTTTACACATTCACTACATTCTTTCAACTAGGCTGGAGGATTTGAAGTCTTTTTTTTGTAAGAAAACAAGATCTTTAACATGTACTCAGATATCAACTAGGTATCCATTGATGCCGTTCTGCAGCCGCTCAAGTGAAGTTTAGAGAAAACGAAATGGCAGGTACAAGCTTGTAAAAAGAAAGAGTTATTTAACTTTGCTGTCCATGATGTAAATAAAAGCTATCAAGCTATATGTATAACTGTAAAGAATACAATGGGAAATTGCTTAGCAATCAAAGCTAATCTGATAGTTATCTCGAACTTATTTCGTTAATTTCAACATGAAATCAGCTGTTTGGTTGATGTATATGCTATCGCAAGACACTGTCAGTAAAATTCACCAATATGCGATCTAAAACGCTGAGGAAATATCACCTCTACTAATGTTAGGAATATTTCTAACCTGTTCAGAAGCTTTAGGAAAGAATAGATAGCTTTACTTACCAACTTGGGCTACCGACGCCGGAGTAACAAAGAGTCCCAGCGGATTTTGTTGAAGTGTAGTTGCAAGCACAGAGGAAACAACATGGCCGCCATCTTGGATGTTGTTGAAATCAGCTGAGGTTTGGCGACTCTCAATGGACTCATTGGAGATCTCAGCTATTCTCTCTAAAGTTGAAGCACTCTCGCCACTTTCCATGTTAAAAACGCGGAATAAATCGAGTTTACATCCATACTTTTGCGCTTCCTGCCATGAATTAACTCCCAGCCAAAGAAAGGAAATAAAAATCTTTCGGTATGGAGAATTTGACTAAACAATCAGTAACAGGAGGCAAAGTCGTGGGAAGTGGAACGAAATACAAAACTTAAGACCATAATCCAAACGGGCTAAACTAAAAGTATTTTCAAAAAAGGTCAAGTGAGACAAAATATAACGAAAATTCTGCTCATTCTTTTGGCGAAAAGCGCTGGGTAAGAATGGTGTAAACGTAAATTCTCTTTTGGTTCAAAAAGCTTCGCTTACAGTGTTTTGATTGGCCTGGCGACGATGATTTTTCCATCGAGGGAGGGGAGGGGAGATGGGGACAGGGTGAATTTTGTCTAGACTATTTTTCGGGGAATACATTACATAAAATTTTGGCGACGCGTTAATTTAGAAATTTAAAAAGACTTTCCTATTTTCCGGCACGTAAATTTAGCGATATTTTTGAATCTGGATGAAAACTAGCTCGTTTGGAAACTGCGTTAACAACGTTCGACTTTCAAGCCAGGGGAAAAAATAGTTCATAAAACAATTTAGTGGAAGAACGTAAAAAGCAGATAAACAATCTAATGTACCGGTCAATTCCAAAACCGCCAATGCCCCCCCGGGTAAACCCCGGGGCATTTGACTTTTTTGAAAAATTTTGGTCAAATTCCCCGCTATGTTGCCAGCTTAGACGGTCAAATGCCCCACCCGTTAGAGCTTCAAGAGGGTCAAATCCCCCAGCCTCCAGGCATGTTAAAGCAACTGTGGAAACAAGTTCTGCAAAATTTTCGGCCAATACGAATTTCTTGTTTAGCTTGTCTTCGTCCACACTTTAAACAAAGGCATATTCCACGATATAACTATATAAAACGACAACAGAAAAATCCGCATGGAATCGACAAGAACAATGACCCGTGAACGCGGCTCACGTGCTGAATCAAAGAATGAATTGCGAAATCCTTTTGCTTCCGACCGCTGACAGATGTTTTGACACGAAAGTCAAATGCCCTACCGGGCAGGCCTCATTTTGGGTCAAATTCCCCACTGTACGGGGCTTAACGCGAGTCAAATGTCCGGGGATTTCCCGGGGGGTGGGGGGATGGGCGGTTTTGGAATTGACTGGTACATAAAACCTGAGAGAGGCAGAAGACTGCATTCCTGATACTACGTGAAAAACGTTTCGAGACATCTACATGACAAGAACCGGTAAAGCAGGATCGTAACAGTGGACAGCCGTTTCGTCCTTCTTGGGGCTCGTCAGCACTGTGCAGCGAAGATGTGTAACGTCAGCCCAAGAGCCAACTCACATAAATTGCAAAATGACCCGTAAACAAGAAACGCGATTCGAGCGCGATTCTAGCTTGTGTAGGAAGCGTTCCTGTACGTGCCGGACGAAATCGGGCAGCGCGAAAGAATTTTACGCATCCGGCCGTGTGCAAAATGAGGCGAGAGCAATTCGGGCCGCGCGCAGAGTGAGGCGAGAGCAAATAAGTAACTTATTTGACTTATTCTTGGGTTACAACATTTTCTAAAATACAAAACTGAAGAGACACCAAAGTTTCGATCTTCATCAGACACGAGAGGGGGTAAATTTATATCTGTGAACAGCTTTTCAGCTCAAGAACATGCTTCGTCTAAAAACAGGCACATTTTTTAAAACTTCAGAGTTTTAGCGACGCGTGACATAGCCAAAGTTCCAGATCGATGCTTGCACTATTTTTCCGGCCGCCATGTTGGTGTCCCTTGGGGAGTAAACGCAGACCCAAAACTTCCAGAAATGTCTTAATTATCTATCTCTTTAAACATTTTAATTTCTTGAGTTTATTTACTGAAAGGTTTTCGAATTATTTTTTTAATTGCGTGACGGTACAACCCAAGAATTGAAAATACAGTTGTAGGAAAAAATGCCATGATACGAAACAGATGTATTTTGGTTTATGAAGATACGAGAGCAATCTCTTCTCGACTAAATAACTTGATTTTAAAACATTTTTACAAACGGCCAATCTTACAGTCTTCTCCTCCCTCCTTAAGCCCTTTACCCACCTACCCCTCTCGTAACACATTTTATTCCGCAGCCTCCCGGCCCCGGCTTCTGCTCTCGCGAGCAAAAATACTCCCTTTCTACTACCCTCTAGTCAGCTCAAGATCAGAGAAATTATCCCACAACGTTTACGATCCAACGACAAACAGAAATTGTTTCAAAACAATCGGACATATTAAAAATCTTTTACATTTATGCTCGAATCTCGATGTTCCTCGTTGAGTCGGTTCACCTTACACTACATTCACATAGAATGAAGGAAAACTGCATTTGAAAAGAAGTATATTTAATAGAACTCCACATACAGCGGCCCGAGTTTCGGATTTGTCCAAAGTAAGGGTTTCATAACAAGAGAAGTTGTTTTTCTCTCTTTCTTTCGCATCGCTTAGCTTTCTCCCTCATTTCTCTGTATTTAATTATTGCCAATTACTTTCTTTTAAGCTTTTTCTTTACGCACAAGTATTCTTTGTCACTCGTCACCTTCTTCCAATGAACTGGAGTAATAAATATACTTCGCTCGATTCCGATTCTTACCGACTATTTACGAGCACTTACGAAGACACCCGGAAGTAATCATCCCTGGGTCAGTGGTAATTTGCCGATTGATTCAATGAAAGCGCGGACAAATGTTCGTCAATATATTTTTACAAATTTGCAATAAATCCTTGTGCTCGATACTATAGTGCTTGCATGTGTGGGTAAATACAGACTTAGAAGAAGATTAACAAGCAGACATTTCGAGTGCTATGCTCCCCCGTGGAAGTTTAACCAAGAGGGCCGACAAGTCTTCAAAATGGAGTCCTGGACAATTGAAGTTTGCAAATCAACCGATTGGGAGCAATGGATTTCACAACACTTTCCAATAAGTTATTTCTTTAAATTGTTAAAACTTGCAAAATATGTTACAAACTAGTGGTTGTTAAATCAATATAGAATAATCTATCATAATTCGTCATTAGCCTGTTTTTTAGAACTACTTTCCGACGACTGTTCTTGTTCTTTTGAATTATCCGCTGGTGAACTAGAACTGCCCGCGGGCTCGTTAGAAGAGGCCTCCTCTGCACTTGGTAAAGGTAATGGCTCTTCGGTATCAGAGTCTTTTTTATCGTCTGCGTCCTGTTTCTCTTTCGGTTCTTTGGGTTTTTCTGATTTTTCTGCTTCTTTCTTCTCATCATCTTTGGGTTTTGATTCGTCCTTTGCTTTTTCTCCTTGTGGTTTATCTCCATCCTTGCCTTCCGTCTTACTTTCCTTTCCTTGTTTTTCTTTCTTGGCGTCCGTTTTGGGTTTTGTCGTGTTTGAAGCTAACAAGTAAAAAATAAATAAAAATCAGTCACGCAATCGATCATTCAATCAATCAATCAATCAATCAATATATTGATCGACCAATCAATCAATCAATCAATCATTACTCGATCACTCAATCGATCGACCAATCAATCAATCAGTTTTATGAAATCTAAGTTCTGTCAGCAGCGACTTCGCTGATCCTTTATTTTCTCAAACTTTCTGTGTTCGTTTGCCCAGCAGTGGTGCAAAAGTGTCTATTAACAGCTTAGGGGCACGAGACCAGAAGCATGCTACTCCCCCATTGATTAGATTGTTCGTCCAACACCACTGACCAACCCCCTCCCTACCAATCAAACATACACACACCTCCACCCTCTAAGCTGCTTTATATACTGCTCAAACAATTCACAGACGCACCATAGGGCCTCCGGGAGTGACTTATTTTTCTCAAAAACAAAACACGTGGCCTCGCAGTTTAACGCACTAACCATTAAGTCACCCTACCACTCACCACACCTCTTGTTCAATTAAAACCCTTGAGAGAGCTCAAACTATTACGTTTTCCACAAATTTAAAACAGACAAAACAAGTAGCAAGTAGCAGTCGCCGGACAATCGTGGGACTACAGCACGTGGCGTTCACACGAGGAGCACGTGATTCGTACCTGTTTCATTGACCTTTGGTTTCGGCACGTAATACTTGGCTTTGTTCAAGAGATACACCAGCTCGCGGTCAAGTTTGCCTTGTTTAGACTCTATGTCCTTCACGAGCAAAACTGGATTTTCACTCGGCTTTGCCTCGTTCTGCTTCTTTTCGTTTTTAGCTATCCATTCCTGTTTAAATGAAGGCAAAAGGTGTTACTTGAAAGCCGTTACTTGTGAGCCCCACTAGCCTTACTTGAAAACCCCACTGACAACCGCTATGGCGAGTTGGGTTTCCTCGTTAAATATTGATCTATTTCTTTATTTATTTTTATTTTAGCTTTAAAGCTCAAAGTTTCTGATTGAACGGTTGCCACAGACATCATTTTTCAAAATTCCTTGACTTTTCCATGATAAAAATCAAATTTCCCTGATCAAAGAACTACAAAACGTCAGATCTAGTGGCGATTTCTAGTCGCAACTTACAATCATCCCTTCCACTTGTTGATTCTTTAGCCTGATACGTTTTCAACAAATTTTCCATCTTCCTTACGGAAAAATATCGTTGGGATTACAGTGACCCAAATATTTCTTCCACCTTTTAATGACAATAAATCAGCTGTGTTAAATTCCTTTAATCATCCCTGACTTTTCTTCAGAATGTCAATTTTTCTTGACTCAAATAAAATTCCCTGACTTTTCCCAGACCTTGTCTTGTTGAACATTCCCTGACCTGTGGCAACCCTGCCTTAGTTTCACGTTTCCTGATTTCGTTTCAAAGAAATTTCAAAGAAGTACATCTTACCGTGGTGTCGTTGATAACTTTACCGAGGTCTTCCAAGTCCTTTGATGTGTAGATCTCATCTTTGTCTGTGATGTTGTTAATTTGAACTAGGAATGTTCTGGACAGGTTTAAACTGTTCCTCAACATTTCAAGTGCCTTGGGTCTCTCCTTATGTTCCCGCAGGCGAACTCGTAAATCTAACGACTGCTTCTTTAGCTCTTGCAGTTTAGCATCGTACACCTGATCGAAAAAAGCAAAAAAAAGCGAATTCAAGACAATTGAAACTTGCGGACGTTTTTTACCATATTCTCTTCAATTGGGGAAATTTTCATGAACTGCAAAACGAAGCCGTGTTTCAAGGTCTTAAATTGAAAACAATAAATTTTTCAAGACTTCCATGCGATTCAAAAACTCTTTACGGAATGCCTCTACGATTTTACACTCCTCTTTTCGATGGCTCTCTTAAAAAAAAATATATTCTAGCACTTGTTTATAATCTAACTCTTAAATTTTAAACACTTTTCAAATTAAAAAGAGGAATTGGAGACTTTAATTTTAGGCTAATAAAAAATTACCTAGCCTTTTGGTGTTGTGGTAGAAAGCCACTACTGATCCTAAGTGGAAAACCATCATGGCAGCGGCTTAAGTGTTTTACGTTGGTTTATTTGTCGAGAAATCTACACATACATTGGTGTCATTTCTACAAGTTCCAATGACCTGTGTTAACAGGATGATTTCATTTTGCTCCAGTTTTACTCCATTCTAAGATCGGAACGGCGAGCGACGAACAGCTCTCGTTTCAACCTCAAACCGCAGTTAGACGTTTGTGGTAAACGTGGATCTAAAGGTATCTAATGACCAAAAGCTATCGCGAAAACAAACTCCGCAAATTATCAACCAACAACAACAACAAACAACAGACGTGGCTTACGTCAGCAGTTGAGTCCCAGCCCTCGTCGTCCAGCCAGTCGGAGGCTTCACTGAGAGCCTGGTTAATCTTCTCTCTTTCTTCCTCCGTGGACAGCAACACTCCTTCGTCACTAAACAATTTTTCACGCATGTCATATATATGTGCCTCTAGAGAGTTCTTAGCTCGTTCATTGGCGACTTTAGCGTCATCTCGCGCTTGCAAGTCCTTAAGTCTGTGGAAGCAAACAAAATCATTAACAATGACGTGACTAACTCCGGCTTCTAATGCCCGCATTGATACAACTTCGTAAGGGGTTTTTTGTGGGCTTATAAACAGAGGGGGGGGGGGGGGTATGAGGGAATAAAAAAAATATTTCGCAAATTGCCGACGTGTTGAATCGAACTAGCTCCCAATTTTCAGGACGATCTACAAAAACAGGTGGTTCGCGCCAACAAGTTCATGGGCAAGCACGCACCGTTTACAAGGCTCTTCATAATTGGCCAGACGAGACAATAGGTAAACAACACAAACAATGCCCCTAGTCCTAACAACAAAAGAGGTGCAGATTAACAAGAACGAATCAAAATAGAGGTTGTAAAGAGGTGGAGGCCATCTCAAGTTCATAAGAGTGGTCATCTAAGTTTTTTTTCTTTCAAGCGTTTGGGTCTTCACACAACCAATTTTACAAAAGCTCAATACAGAATTTTGAGCGGCTTTTATTCCTTTAATGAAAGCCAAGCGTGACAAGACACTTCACCGAAACTAAACCATTGCGTAACTTCACAGAGCCAACCAAAGATATTTCGAATTAGTTTAGTCGCGTAAAATATAAGTTCAAAATGAAGAACACCTTATAAGAATAGTTTTCTCAGGTGGAACATTACCAAAGAACAAACAATCATCCTAAAATAAACTCGGATGGTTACACCCGAGTAAGATTGACGCGGACTGACAACAAATCTGTGCTAGTCATACTTTTTAACAGACGAGGACATGGCGTCCTCTGTAGTGTCGGAAATATCCAGCCATTGCAGCGCCATCTCTAGCGGTTCACGCACAGTCACTGGCTTGCTAGGTTTTTTCTCCTCTGTTTTCTCTTTGCTGGCTTCTTCTGTTTTATTGCTGGTCTGCTCTTCCTGCAACGAATATTCTGATATAAATATGAAGCCCGGCACACTCGGGTCTGACCGAACCATATCACCGGTTTAGTAGCGGTAGCATGAAACAACGAGCGTTTCCACTTCCCCTGGGTGGGATGCTAGTCTTTGGATTTTATCTCACCTCCCCCCCCCCGGGCACCATTACCATCAATCTTGATTCGATAGGAACTGTGATGGAAACGTGTCTTACTTAGAATGACGGCCTTTAACTTGAAACCACTTGATCCGAAGTCCAACAACACAATAATGTGCCTAGTTTTTCTGGACATTTTTTCCCTTGTGAAACGTGATCTACCTGTGTATGTGTGCGGGAGGGGTTAGGCAAAATGGCGGAGGAAGCGATGGGACGAGAGGGCACCTGCGGACTTGGTCCTTCTCGTACAAATTCCCTCGCGCAATTAGGTAACTCATAAGGAAACGTCCACATCACATGTTATTTTTTATGTCAACAAAAACAACAACAACCGTTTAAATTACAACACTTCCACTCCACAGTTCAAATATGAATTATTTCATATACACTTTGCATCACTTCCACTCTACTTTTCCACGATTCACTAACCTTTTTGTCGTCAACTGATTCTTTTTTCTCGCCTTCTTTCTCTTTTTCCGCTTCTTTATCTTTTTCTTTCTCATTAGCTTGTTTATCTTCCTGTTCTTTGCCTTTTTCAGCCTTTTCCTCTTCTTTCTCCTTGTCTTCTTCCTTCTTTTCTGCCTCTGCCTGTTCTTTTTTCTCCTCTGTTTTCTCCGCCGGCTTCTCCTCAGTCTTTTCATCTTCTTTAGCCTTTGGCTCTTCCTCTTCGGATTTTTCCTTGTCTGTTTTTTCACTTTCTTGTTCCTCTGACTTATCGCCTTCCTTCAAAATCACCACCAAATTAAACAACACATTAGAAAAAGACGAATTGTTCCTTAGTCACGGCCAGAAAAATATCTTTTAACCAATCTACTCAGCCAGCATTAGGAATATTGATGTACTGCCAAATTCTCAGAACTCGCAGTAAAAGAAATGCATGGAACTAGGTAGGAGGAATTTCTATTTTGAACTAGCAGCCACTTACTTCTACTTTGCCCTCTTTTTTTTCGTCCTCTTTTGAGCCTCCAAAGAAGCTTGAAATTTTGCTTCCGATTTCTGATGGAAAAAAAGTTAAGTTCAGAGACAGCGAAGAATTTTCTACTTGTAGGTGAAATAGAAGACATGCCTTATTACAATGTCGCTGCCTCACTTGAGAACTTTACTTTAATCGCAATCAAAAATCATAACTTCCCTACCTTGTTTAAAACTACATGTAACATTGTTCACTTCATGAAAGATGATCACAAAGTTAGCAATGCTGTCAAAGGCAGTATTGTAAAACGTAAGCACACATCAAAATCCATTATTACACCTCCCAACTCAAATACGTTTTCCGACTGAAGGAGAACACGTCAAGTGCCATGGGTCAAAACTCAACGACTCCCTATAACGAACAAACCTCACTAACTCCCTTGCAAGTGATAAGGTCAAGCACCTTGCAACCGCGGCAAATTTGTGTGTCAGCCGGCGTCAAGAAAATCATTTTTTCACAATTTGTTCTACTTTTGAGATGGGAGGTATGACAAAAAACTTGACGAGTCGACCCCACGGAAAATCGAGAGCATTGCTTGTTCTCAACCTCAGTGTTTCCCTTAGATCTGATCACGCTCAGAGCGTCAACAAAGTTTACTTTCGCCATTTCCATTAAAAAATTGGAGTCATGCTTTTAGCTGTGCATTATCAAGTTATCAAACACTTGAAAAGTTTGAAGCGCACTCGAGAAGCTATAGTGGGGGGGGGGGGGGCTTTGCTGCAACCCTCCCACAAATAATCCACCATTATACTAGTTCTAACATGGCACAAAAAGCTTACTTGCAAATGTTGACTGCTCTTCTTCAGGTTTTTCGTCCGGCTTCTCAAACACAGACTCCACCTGTTGAAAATTGACCATCAAGCCATCGTCAATGAAAACTGAAAAACTCTGCATTTTACCCCTCTTCTTTAAAAGGCATTTGCAGATGTTGCAGTTTCAAATTGGCAACACAGTGAGAATTGACATTCTGTATCCTACAGTGCCGTAAAATCCCACGTTAACGCCCTGGGATTAAATAACTTTATAGGAGTTTTTGTTGGAAGTATAACCCGGGGGGGGGGAAGGGGCTTATATCCGGAAGGAGGGAGAAATATAAGGGGAAAAAGGGAGGCTAACATACCCTTACATTTAGAGTTATTACCCTATTGTTACCGTATTACCTCCTTATCCTATACTTTTCGCTTAAAAATTTTGATCTCTGTAAGAAACGCAGAGAGGCAATGCACTTCTACATTAGATGGGCTTACATCCGGAATAATCTCTTTGATAGCAAATAGAAGGGCTGATATCGGCGGGGGGGGGGGGATTATTACCAGGGGAAGAACCTTTAACGTGGGATTTTCACGGTATTTTCAGACGCACAGGCTGTTTATCATATATCCAAAGATTCCGAACAGTTTTCACAGAGTGAATGGTAAGACAATTTTGGCTCGACCGACCGAAAAATATTCGAAATAAACGGAACGATTTGGAAAGTAGTCCACAATTTCCAACCAAAATATTCGAGTGGAAAATCTGAAATGTACCCTCAGTGTCCTCGAGGCCGTTATTTGAGTCGTCACGCAATACTATGTAGTGAAGCATTGCGTGACGTCCCAAACAAACCGACAGGAGTCTCGTATCAACAAAATAAGACCGTAGTTATTGGTAACTCTCATTCCAAAACCTGACAATGACCAAAAAGAAACAAAACAAAACAAACAAAACAATTTTCTTTATCATATGTTATTCCCTGATGTTTTTTCCTGACCCCTGGAAACTCTCTATTAGAGAAAGCTGTCATGGATATAACGCACCTTCTCAAGGTTTAATATTCCGTTTTCGTCCATCCTGAAGTAGGCCTTTATGCCCTTAGATTCTCCTTTGGGGGTGTGCTTTTCTAATGCAGCCGCCACGCCCTTCACACTCACTGTCGTCAAATTCACTGATCCAAGCGTACTGCAAAAAAAAAAACCCGTAAGTTTTGTCGACATGAAGACAGCGGCATGCGCTTTAAAAGTAAAAGAACAAAATTTAATGCCTTGACTGGAGAAACTGAAATATCCTTACACTCATTCATATTAAATGCCTGGCAATCAAAGATAAAATGGTCAGTTTAAAACACAACAATGCAATCAGTTGAAAAGCCTGTATATTTAATCAGAAGCGCCTTCTCTAACAAAATGAAAGCTTTCATTTTCAACCTTAAAATAGAGTGTCGGAAAAAACTAAATCCTTACCTTTTCTCCTCTTCACTTAAGAAATCAAGCTCAGTGTAACTAGCGTGGAATTCAAAGTCACCCATGTGCCTGTTGAACGTCATCACCTTCTTCTGTGGCACAACATTCATTCGGTGATAGAGCATACGCTTCACGTGTTTCACAGTCTCAGTTCCATCTTCAGCCTTGTTAATGCGGTCAAAAGACACCTAAAAACACAACCAAATACGTCAGAGAGGTTTCCCCTTGAGCAACAAAAATACTTTCAATTTGCTTTGGTTTTGCATTACTGCACTAAGCAATTTGCTTCAGATATCGCGGCTCACTTTCTCAAACAATGGGAAGTTGTACCAATACAAATCACGACACGCTCGCAAACGTTTTCCTGCGCTTCGCACCAGCTGCATCAGTACTTTGAGTTTTGATTGGTTTACTCAATCGTTTTGATTGGTCTACTGAATCGTGATTGGCTTACTCAATCGTTTTGATTGGTTCACGGACTCGTTTTGATTGGTTCACGGACTCGTTTTGATTGGTTCACGGACTCGTTTTGATTGGTTCACGGACTCGTTTTGACTGGTTCACGGACTCGTTTTGACTGGTTCACGGACTCGTTTTGACTGGTTCACGGACTCGTTTTGACTGGTTTACTGAATCGTTTTGACTGGTTTACTGAATCTTCTTAATCATAAATGGCACTCGCATGATCGTATTAATACGATTATCTACACAAATTAATAAGTACATTTTTAGTACGCCCTATCAGCAACTGCATAAACAGTGGTGCATGGCCATGGAAAGTACCTTCAAATTATCACTGGCCAGACTAGGAAATCACACATCTTTTAGTTTACTGAATGACTTACAAACCTGTATTGGGTAAATATTTGCATCCTTGACCAAAAATTTCTTCACTTTGAATCCCTTTCCCAGATTTGCAGCTTGGTACACAGCACCTTCATTAGTTGAAAAAAGGCGTAACTATCATTCAAAACTGAATCATTGGATAATGCATTTGGAGAGTTTTCATTGGCTTGGCCATCATGGGTTATCAGCCATTATGATATTACCACGCCCTACAAATATGGTAATCATACGCGCGATTTTTTCGGAGCGTTTAGTCAAGTTTCCTATACATGGGGGCGTCTTTTAAAAAAAATACTTGATTATAGCCAACTCAGAGCTACGCGCCTTGGGGGTTATGTACCATCTCATATCCAACAAACGCATGTAGAATAGTGGTAAATTTTACAATAACTGAAAGAACTCTCATGCACTTACTGACCACTCATTGGTCAACAAGTGTATAGAGACTCTACGGACCATGAAATGACATGCCCCGTAACGCAACACAAGGCAAGCTTTGGAGATCTTGACTTTTCCAAGAAATTGTGAGCACCAAGTTTGAACATGTTATTTGAACCATTAAAGGGGAAACTCCTGGGAGACTAGCAAGCTTCAGGCTGGAAAAAAGTGATCTAAGAACTGCCACGTAGTGAATGTTCAGGATTATCATAGGAAGAAAGAAACTGGGTGAGGGTAAAAAAAAGACCATTTGAGGCTAGATTAAGTGACTGATGTTCAACAACCTTAGTGGGAGTAATGCCAGTTTTTGCTTTTTTGATAGACTGAGAGCAGACTCTCTTTTGCTTGAAAATCCGTGAGGAGGCAACGCAAAACACGTGAACGTGCAAGCGTCACGGCGAAATTCACATATGAAAGGCAAAGCCACAAACTTTGAGTTATGCAGGAATTGGCTACTTGCAGTGCGCAGCTTTGCATTTCAAACTCACACGCTCACGAAGGCTCATTTGTGTTGTATTCTTTCCCTGTGAAAGTGAAAGAGAGACTGCTTGCAGTCTACTGTCTTGTCAGTTGATCATGTAACTATTAACAATTTTAGAAATCCAAAATATTAATTTTCTTACCCAGGGCAGCGGCTTCGTCAGTGTTAACATTCTTTCCAAGTTCAGACCTGACAAAAAAATTTCAAACATTGAAATAATTAAAAGACCAATCTCTACTGTTTCAGTGTATTCGCTTACATAAAGCAACCAGCTCTAGTTACGGCCACTTTTTCAAACAATTTCACAAGGCGGTCACTTACAAGAGTTTTTCATACTAAATCACATCAACACACAGGTAGTAGAGATGACGTAGTGGTAAGAGCGCCCACCTCCCACCAATGTGACCCGGGTTTGACTCCCAAACCCAGCATCGTAAGTTGATTGAGTTTGTTGTTGGTTCTTGTCCCTGCTCCGAGTGTTTTTCTCTGGGTTCTCCGGTTTTTCTCCCTCCACAAAAACCAACACTTCTTTATTCTAATTTGATTTGGAAACAGTGGATGAAGAGCCACTTTGTGGAAATGCCACTACAAATTCCCTTTTATTTTATTCATTGATTTATTTAGAGACGTGTACATTAAAGTTTACAAAATGTCCAGTTCTTCTATCTTTAGTAATAGTCTTATAATCACTTTATGTCTTATAATAAATGATGAGCAGTGATGGTGCAATGGTGAGAGATCTTGCTTTCCACCAATGTGGCATGGGTTTAATTCCAGCCCAGTGCCATCTTTGGGCTGAGTTTGTTGTTGGTTCTCGCTTTGGCTTCCTCTGAAGGTTTCTCTCGAGGTTCTGTGTTTTTTTCCCTCCTTAACACCAGCATATCTAAGTTCCAGTTAGACCAGCTAAGGCTGATATGGCTTCCTCTGTAAACATCCATTAACAGCACTATGTATTATAGCTTACTTTTTAACTGCTTTCAAAAGTATTTCCTGGACCTTTGGCACTCGTGTTCCTCCTCCCACCAGAATAACACTTTCAATTTCATCCTGAACAAAGAAAAATGTTGATATCCTGACCAAAAAATCCTAGTTCATGCAAAATGCCTTTTTAGCTTCAACTTCTACTATAAAAATTCCACATAAACAAGAGCTTGCTGCATAAAATCAACATTGTCATTTATACAAGTGAAGAGTGATCATCGCAGTAAATTTTCCAATTTAAGCAACTGGAAAGAAGAAGCCTGAAAAAAATCAGGGCTTCAACGGGATTCGAACCCATGACCGCCGCAATACCGGTGCAATGCTCTACCAACTGAGCTATGAAGCCGCACATTGGGAGCAAGGTCAATTTACTGAGTTCATATCTCCCGCAAGGAGTGAAATGATGTGAAGTATATTATGAAATATTTCATATTTGAACTGCAGTTGTAGATGCAAGTGTAGATGCATCATAGTAAAACAACTTTATTGGTGTTTGGGGCATTGCTTCAATTTGCTGTTTGTTCTGTTGTTCTCTCAAAAGGTAACGGCAGAGCTATTTATTAAATGAAGCCAAACAAATATAAATCATCATCTTTAAAAACAAGAGATTGACTTCAGTAGAGAAAATGAAAAGATCTTATCTGTGTTGATAACTGAATGGTCAATTTTCTACACCGGCTGCCTCTTAATTATTACAGTTTTCTCTTACCAGTGGAATTGCTGATGATTTCAGAGCCTTTTCCACTGGGCCTGGAACTCTGTTCAATAAATCAGCACACATGTCTTCAAAGTCCTCACGTGTAACCTTTGCACGGAAGTCCTTTTCTTCAAATGCACCCTCGATCTACAACCAATTTAAAGATAAACATCACACTTTGTAAATCAGTCCTACCTCAATATGAGATCGTTTCTTGCATAATCTTGTTATGATTAATGCATGAAATGTAAAATCAACTTCCAGCCTAGTCAGCCTGTTGGTCTCGTTGTCAAATTACTCATCAGTTGGACAGTCAGTATCAAGCTGACTGGCTGGCCAATCACTTAGTAGCCAAGTCTCTTTCCATCCACATACATGTCAATCAGCCTGTGTACAAGCCTCCCAGCCAGCCAATCAGTCAGTCTGCTGTTCACAGTCTGCTGTCCTAAAGTCACTCACCTAGTCCTACCATCTGACAATCAGTCCCTCCCTACATCAGTGACTGTTAGTCATTCAGTCAGTCAGCCTGCCAGTCAGTCAGTCAGTCAGTCAGTCAGTCAGCTAAGTGACCAAGTTTCAGTGCCAACAGCCCTCTGACTAAAAAATACAGGTAGCCATCCAGACAGTCACCATATCAGAGTGAAAACCAACTGTAAACAAGCTGGGTGAAAGCTTACCAGTCATTATATAAACAAACCAAGCTGCTGTCCAATAAATACTGAATACACTTAATGCTACATAATATGTACAAACAACACAAAAGTGTGACTTAATTATTGTCCTCTCTACAGAAAAATTTGTCAGCACAGATGGGGAGGGTTAACATCTATACTTAGCCCCCCAGACAGTCTATTAACTGCTTCTTCTAAGTAAGCTAAGCCAGACAATTATCAGATCTCTCTGAGAGAAATGTTTTCACAAAACTGCGCTGACCTGTGCAAAAATTTCAGAGTTAGCACTCAACACTTGTTTAACTCGGGCAGCTTCCTTGAGGAATTTTGCCATGGCCCGTGGAGACTGAGTCACATCGCCCTGGGGCTTGTTTTTCTCCTGAAACAAGAATAATTATTCAATAATTCACTTGACTGTTAAGTTATATTACATGGAGCAGATAAAGACCTGCAAAACCTCACAGCAAGTGCAAGCACCTAACATTACATAATCATCACATGTGTAACAGATGGAACATTAGTTTTTAATATGTATTGTATTGATTATGCAATCTCTGCGTATCCTATCATAAATTACCTTAAACAGTTTAATAAGATGATCCCTCATAAGAATTTCCATGGCGTGACCCCCCAGTGTACGATCAAACCTGTGATTGCAGATCATTAAAGATTATAATCAGCATATTGTTAACTACTATATCCCAATAAGGTTTTAAAGACCCAGTTTTGGCCAGGATTCACTGGGAGCTGTGAAGCACTGGAATGCAATAGAAACCTTGCAAATGTGTAAACCACAACAATGGCAGAAAAAAAGCATAATCGTCAATACTGTGTCTTTTAAGCTTGATTTTAACAACATATGAATGTATGAAAAAGCAGACACTGTAAGACAGGCAGACAATCAGTCAAAAAGACAGACAGACAGACAGACAGACAGTCAGTGTGACTGACACTTTGATTTTGACATGTTAAGAATCGAATAAACAGACAGAAAGATAGATAAACACAAGCCAACAAGCAGACTGTCACTCAAAGAGACATGCAGGCAAACAGAAATCGCCAATGAAAGATCCTTGATCACTTACCCAATTCCTTTAACGACCAGCTGAGGAGCTGTTTCGGTTATTCCTCTATCTTTGGTTTTCACTGTACTATAACCTGTAAGATAAAAATACAGTGCAATAACTGCAGGACTGGAAGGGGCACATAAGAAACAAACATAATGGAATGCTGCTTTACAGCCACCCAGTTCATATGGCCACCTAATAATAATATTATTATAATTAAAGCCAATTTATTCTGGTCCAGACAAAAGAGTAGTCAGCATTTTCTCCCTAAAAGAACTCATAAATAGGGCCATGCCATTAATACAGACAGATTTATGCAGTGAATACCAGCCTAGTGCTGAAAGGACCACCCTGCCTAAATAAAGATGACTTTGACTTTGACTTTGCCTGTTGGCAGGGATTTCATCAGTGTCTTTACCAGGAGGGCAACTGATCTCCACAGGCAGGCAAAACATGTTGAATTAAAACTCTTTATAAGAAAAACATTCCTCTAGATGGTCAAACCAGGCAGGCAAGATCTCCCCCACAGCAGGTCAATTTGCTCACTGCCCAGCCCTAAATGAAACCCCTACATTGGCAACAGGATTACAGGGATCCACTGTTGTTGACTCAGGATAGCGTGACAGTGACATAAATTTTATGTATTTTAGGTGAGTAGTTATGGCGCTTTGTTAAGGTCAAAATTCAGACTAGTGAATTTGTCACTTAGTGAAATTTGTTGCATCACAATTTCACCTCTTACTCAAATTCACTATACCTTGAATTCAGCAAACAGCTGAATTTATCATCCTGCAAATTCATCTTATGCCTTAATTTTTACCTTGATTCGTCTGGTAGGTGAATTCACCTGATAGGGATATTCGTCCGATAGGTGAATTCACCTGACAGGCGAATTACCTCTGACTGGCAAATTCACCTCGAACGAGGGGCTTGGAAACTAGTTTTATTTTTCCCATGGTGCATCCTCTCCCCTTATCGTAATGGCAGAACAAGAGAGGCACGATTTTGTGCGAAGTCTAAGGCTCTTGTTGCTTGACTTAGCAAGACGAATAGAATATGCCTCAAGTACTGATGAAGAAGAATATGCTATTTTCAGGCTACGACAAATAACTCGGCATTTATTGCGTCTTGAAGGAATGGACTGCCTAACTGAAGAGGTGTGCAACTCTCTTGTATCCATATCGTCAATGTTGTCAAAAATATGGTCTGCTGCTGTTGATTTCAAACTTCTCTTTGCTCATCTGGTTCCTTGACCTCACCATTATTTTTTCCATGAAAACCAATTGAAAATTTGGGGTGCGCCCTATATGCAGATGCAGCCTATCTGCAGGCAGATGCGGCATTCATTCTCTCAGAACTGTTGGAGCAATTTACTAAAATTGCTCCAACAGATTAGGGAGGCAGTGTGGCTGAGTGGATAGAGCACCAGATTTGAAATCCGACGGTTGCAAGTTCAAATCCCGTTCTGACCGCTAGCTGAATGAGATGTTGTTCTCGGTAGCCCCGAGTTTAACTTTTGGCTACACTTGGGAATAGCCAACTGGTCTGCCTCCCACCAGCTGGGATTCTTGACCTAGTTATGTTTATTTGAACATTGATTTATCATTGTTTGTTCACATTGGTCCTGAAAAGCTCCAATCGGGAGTGGCCAATTACGTATATAATCATACATATAATAATTATATGTATGATTATATACGTATAATTATTATACATGATAATGTCAAACTCACCAACAATTGTAGCTACTGTGCTTGTCGCTCCCATGTCATAAAACATGATAAACTGAAAAAGGAAATTTTTAGATGATTTATTAAAAATAAGTAACTTTACATTGTATTTTGATAGGAAATGCCTCAGATTTGTGAAATTTTCCAATCTGGATCCAAAGCTTACACAGGAAAGTAAAGCTTTGTTTGGCAATTCTGCCAACAAAATTTAATGCGTTTAAATCACCATTTTTATTATTATTTTGGAATGTTACTATGTTTTTTTTTTCCTCACAAGCTACTGCAATACTTCATTTGATTTGCCTGAAGCCCTTCCAAAATGCAAGTGTTGACAGCTGTTTACATGTATGTTAACAGCACTGCATGGGCATCACGAATAACAGCTGCAGTTTGGCCAGGATTTAGTTGGTTGGCATCAAATCTCAACACCAGGAGTGGCCTTATTCATATGTACACACACCTTGACAGAGTCTTGATAACTGTAACATGTTAAAACATTGGAATGAGTAATATTCCAAGAGGGATTTTAGTTGTTAAATACTTACTTTCTCAGTGTTGTTGAAAGATGTACGCCGAAATACACCATAATGAAGGGCGACTAGAAGGAAATTGACATGACATACATGTAAGTTAGAGACACACAGTGATTGTGGCTGAAATTAGGAAAGGATATGAAGTACATGACTAGCAATATAGTCTCTGGATGACCTAAGCATGATCTTCCATTCCAATGAAAGCTATTGAGCAGTACTTTCAGTACTTTGGTGCTGTTCATTATGCTATTTAAGTTGGTCTTAACTTTTAAGACTCTGGATGAAACCATGGTGAGTGGCCATTCATGTGAAAGCCATTGAACTATATGTGGCACTGTTTATTTTGCTGTACAAGTTGGTTCTAACTTTTAAGTCTAGATGGAACTGCAGTGTGTGAAAGCTATCAAGCTGTTTTTTCATGTGGTGCTCTTTACTTTGCTGTACAAGGTGGTTCTTACTTTTGCACCTGTTCATCAAATCCTACTGTCATGAGCAAAGGTTGATAAAGACACTACACTAACCTGCTGTGTTTTCATTCATCAGCTGCAGTACATTTAACCCCACAAACTTGGCAGCTCTGTAAGCAATAGGAGAAAACATATCAATAAATGCTAACACTGCCATAGTTCTGTTAGCAAATGAGGAAACTAGATAAGTAATAGTACGCTGAATCTGATGGACAGCAACTCTTAAAACTTACCTTATTACAGATCGCCGTTCAGCTTGGTTGAAAAAGGAGGGGACCGTGATGACTACATCTTTCATAGGATGATCTGGCAAAAGCAAATAGTTGATTGGAGGTTACAGCACTTAAAGCAAACAGGTCCAGTTGTATTTCTCAACAATACAGCAATGCATATGTTTGATCTGCTTCAGAATATGGACAGTAGTATGCAAGGATATTTGATCTTGTGTAAAAAATACATTTCATATTCTACATTCAAGCCATCATAGGTAAAGTATTTTTGATGGAAGCAGCAAGTGTGTTACACGTTTGAGCTTTTAAGTGGTAGGTAGTTTGTAGTCCAAACAGAACCCAGGGTTGTCAGAAACAACAACAAGGATATTTAATCCAGATGAACACTAATTCCACACAAGACTTCACAACAAGCACACCCTAGGCCTGTCAGTTAAACTTCGACCTCCATCACTCTTGTATAAACACAGCCTCTTGCCAGATATCCACGTAACCTCTCTGTTACACTTGAACAAATACGACCTCTGTCAACACTTTACACGCGACCTTCATCACACTTCAGTAAACACTACTGACTCACAAGACTATTCTCTCTGAACACTCCTGGGAAAAACCACCAAAAAACTACACCGATTCGCTTATTATACTTTACAGCATACAATTCTAGAACTTTCCAGCTCTACTAAATAAAATAACAATACAATGTAAACTATTTAAAGCAGCAGATGTAAAGAACTTAAAAAGATTTGCTGAATCACTGTGATGGAACACTAATTAATACGCGAGAAGATTTGAGACTAAATTAGCATATTTGCGAATGTTCCAAGTCACGCAAGAATTTTTCGTAACAAAGTGTATCCAGAGAAACAATGCAAGTCTTAAGAGAAACAAGATGAACCTTTTGAGGAGGTGATAACTTACTTCTAGCAGTATTCAACACCTGGACAGCCTTTACATATTACAACTTCCAGAGGGTTGTTTTCAGAGATACAGAGAGGAAGGGGGGGGGGGGGTGTTCAAAGTTGACACTGTTGTTGCTTTGATCGACTTAATATTGCCATCTGGTATATTCCCTAACTTCATGTATATTAAAAATAGAAGTCACATTTCTCAGGTACATGTTTGTTCAAGGACACTTCTTCAAGTGGACTGCTTCTTATGGGATCTACCACATATCATGAAATTTTGTTCATACATTTCAGTGCTTGTTGATTTGATTCAGAACATAACATTTATACAATACATAAACTAGAATTTGAAGAGTTAATAACATGATCAATTAAGATTGTTTTATAGTGTGTTTCACAAAACGTTTGACAAACGGTTTCCAAATCTTGTTTGAAATTCTGGAAGTTCACTACAAACTTGGCAATTTCATTATGTAGTTGTCAATCAAATCGTGAACTTTGAGACGAAGTTGTGAATTTCACGCCGAGTTTCGTTGTGAAGTTGCGAAGTTTGTCGCAAGCAAAGTTCGCATCATTCGGTGTGGTTGATCTGGTAATATACCTACAAATGAATTTAAACAAAGTGAAAAAATTTCTCAACCAAGCAAGGCTTATTTTATTATGTTTACTTCTGAAATGTAACTTATTTGATGTACAAAGGGACTCCACGTCACAGACGGATGGCGCGACTAGCATCTGGTTTACAGTGGTAATGTAAACACAAAAGTTCAACAACATGACAGTGAAATATTGTTTTTTCGCGCTATTTCAAGAATGACAAGGTTTTTTTTATCTCTAAGAGATTTAAATGTAAAATACTTTTAAACCACTATGTGTGAAGTTCTATCTGAACTGCTACCCAAGAATAAACCAACACGACAGAAATTTTATTCAGTTGCAATGTTTTATAACCCATTTTAAAACTAGTAATTCCCAATCAACGTAACCAAACGTCTAAGGAAGTTCTGAGACAATTTCACCGAATGGCACAAACTTCTCTCGTAATGAACTTGTGAACTTCCCAATTAAGTTCAGCATGAAATTCACAACTTCATTTCCAAGTTCACAATTTGATTGACAAGTACATAATGAAATTGGCAAGTTCGTAGCGAACTTCGGGAATTTCAAACAAACTTTGGAAACCGTTTGTCAAAAGTTTTGTGAAACGCACTGTAAATGACTACTCAATTTTTTAACAACTCACCAGCAAATTTTTCAGCTATGCATCTAGAGTGATTCAGTATCATGCCTAGAATTTCCTCTGGAGTAAATGTTGTGTCACTATCATGTCTGTAAAGAACAGTTCCTGCAAAAAGAAAAGCATATTAAATTTATTTAAATTTATTTAAATTTATTTGTGGTCTTGTGATTACCGTATTCTAATAAATGAAAACAACCAAAAAATGGTCAAGCCTGTTGGTGACTTGTATGGCCGGTTGATTGTTCACAGTTTATACAACATGAAGTGACTACAGTGTTATACTGGATTTTATTCGTTTAAAGATAAGTCAAAATCTGCAGCTAAGAAATGTTATGGCAGAGATAATACAAAACATGCTTCCTTCTTTTAAAAACTCCATCCCCACACTTTTAACTGATCAGATAACAATACAGAACTTAAAAAAATATATTGTTGAAATATAACAAAAATATGTTTATTGAGGAGTAAATATAACAGCATGGAACATAAATGACTGCAAAGACAAATACATTACAGCAGTGAAGTCTAACATGTACATACCTGTCTCTTTATCTTCCTCGAGGTCATACCATGGAAACCTACAAAAAAAGAGAATAGTGAACTCTGTTGGATTAAGACAGTACCACATGCAGCATTTCATATCACATTACATTTGTAACTCATTTGAGCCCAAGGGTACATGCATCAGACGTTCATCAAATGTGATCATCCGAAGAAGGGTAGTTCTTAAAAGAACAGTTACTGTTGTTGGTGACTGATGTTTCAACAGCCTAAGTGGAAATCATCTTCAGAGTTGAAAAGTATTTGTCAGTTGACAATAATGACAAATGTGTATTACAAGTTGTACAGTGTATTGGCTCCAAGACTTTATGGGACATTTGTCAATATATCAGCACTGCGATGTCAGTAATAATATTGCTTACAAAGCACAGATATGACTCGGATTCTACTCAATGCCTAACCAGCTATAGAGAGACATTCAAGACAATTCCTCTTGCTGATGGTTTTATTTATTCTCATCACCTATTTATATGGCAATGAATTGATCCTGTCATAAGAAATGACAGTTTGATCACTAGTAATCTGGGCTTTTTAACACACCTTTGTTTGTATTGTTGAACCAGTGGGTTGCTAAACTTTTTTCCCAGAACATCTTGGACATAAATGTAAGAACTCTTTGGATACTTGACAGACTATAAATAAAAGTACACAAAAACAAAAGATCAGAAAAATACCAGCAACAATATCTTAAGGTGGCTGAAAGCAGTTTCCAGCTCTTTCCATCAGTAAACGTTGATGGATCAAAAGTACTAATCTTTGTAACTCTTTGATATCATTTCAAAAAGTCGGGTGTTTCTGACAGGTAACACTGTTGCTATGGTTGCCATTCACACCACTATTGATAAAGAGAGGTAGTTTTGATTCATCAAAGTATAACTACTGGAAAAGTGCTAAGAAACTGTAAGTTACCCGCCAAAAAGTGGAACTAGATTTCAAATTGTAAAATTTTCGGGAATTACTATAAGTCAAATTGTGTTCCATAAGGTACTAATAATATTTGTTTCCAGTCTCAGTTAATCTGTTTGAACCTTAGGATAGTAATCTCATATAATCATATAAAAAATAACTTTTGCTTTCTATGTTAAAATGTACAAGTTATTCCTGGAAGTGATACTACACTTCCCAGTTGAGCATGACACCACGCAAGTTTCCACACAAAGTGTTAATGTCAAAACTTTGACATTGCTGATAGCAATGAGAATGTATCCATTTGAAACAAAGCACACAAAAAGCTAGACTTAGCACTGGTGCCGGTTTTGGCTTGGTTATGCTTTGTATTTTTGTAGATTATAATGAGTTATTTTTCTTATAGCTCCAACATAAAACATGGAGTTTCAAGTTAAACTTGAGAGCGTGAGAGACAAGTGGATTAACCTTCGCAGTTCTGAGTCATCTAGTTAGTGCCTCTGAGTACCGTTTCAGTAGAGATTTAGTTGAGGGCATAAGTTGCTCCATGACACTGAATTATTTGAATGAAACAAACATAAGGCTGCTCATGTTTCCAATGGATACATTCACATTGCCATTGGGAGTTTTGAGGTCGAAACTTTGGGTCCAAAAGGAATGGTATCATTCTAAGCTAGGAAGTGTGGTAGAATGAGATAATAAAACACTCACCATTGTCAGGGCTCCATCACTAAACAATCGTTCATTGTCTTTGAGTGAAACAGCAACTGGAGTCTTTCTTCTCGACTCCCTAAAAATAATTTACCATAAAGCAGTTAAGTGAAGAACAAAATAAATCAAAGTTCTTTGGCTAAAAAGGGAAAATTAAGGTGCAGAACCTTTCTTATTGCATGATAATCAAATTACAGAAACTAAAGTTGCTAGTACAAGTTCAAGTTCAAGTTTTCAGGTTTTTATTATTTTACACTGTTTACAGAAGAGACACAACTTTAGTTAATATAACAGTTTACAATAATACAAATATAAAAATACAAACAAAAGTTAGCTAGAAAAAAAACACTTCTTAATCGTGTACAGTGACCAAAGTAGTTGGTCACTGTCTTGTGTAGAGATAAGTTGGCATTGGCCGCATGTTAAGTATATTTGAAATTAATAGCTACCATAAAGATGATATCGTTATTGAAAGAGAAGAAAGACAAGCTAGAATAAAAGGAGACGAAAATGATGTCCTACATATTGTGCATCATTATCTTATATAGCTAACAGTTAAATTATGGTCAGTTTTGAGTGCTCAATATGAATCTCTTATACTGCTTTTTAAAGAGCAGATGTGGCAAACATTTAAATTCTGGTGGGACAGATTCCCAGATTTTTGTTGCAGAGAATTTAAATGTCGATGTACCATAATTAGTGCATACTGATGGCTTAAAGAAGTTTTGATTTGAGGCATATCTGGTATTGTATGAGAGGATCTCTGATGCAGGTGTAAGTTAGAATATTCAGTAGTACAGCTGGGGTGTTATTTTTGTCATTCTTAAATTTGTGTGCAAAAGGTGATACCTTTAGTATAACATACAACACATGATAATCAACTTACTGGTTCAAGGCAATTTCCATTGGTACACCTGGCTGAAATTCAAGAACATTAAAAAAGAAAAATGTACCATCCAGTAAGTTAATAATGCAGTACCTATTAAGAAAAATAACTAAAATTATATAAAGATACATGTATCAGAAATAAGTAAAAGATTGTAATGATTAGCTCTTCACACAACAGAACCATGCCTTATGGTCAAATTGTCATTTTCTTCTTGGCCAAGGCTCTAAATTAATGTATTTTTGTCTTAAGCCATGTTTAGACTTGACCACAATACATTATTATTGACATATGGCTTTGGCCAAGCTCAAAACCAAAGCTCCTGGGGTGATTTATTTTGAGTCATGTCTATGCTGTGAATGAGCAATACCACTTGGCATTTTTACCATGAAAAAAAGGGATTTATGGGTTCTATGAGTATGGGACTCTGCTTAGCCAGCACTCCACTATTATAAACAAATTCTGATGAATATACATGTATTTATTCAAAGTCAATATTACCTTGACTATGGCTACTTTCATGAACTGACTTCCAAGATCCACTGACATGACAGCTAAACCATCTATAAAAGGACATTAAAAAGAGCAACAAAAAATCAGTCAGAACTACTAGGTGAAAAATGAGAAAAATTGCTTTCAAAACTCAATTAGAACTAATTATCCTGAAGTCATGTTTACTACAGTAAATTAATACTAAATACTTTAAAGAATCTCTGGTTGATAAATTCCTGAAAGCATTCTATAAATCATTTAACCCATATGTTTACTAGATCTACAGTGTAGTTTCTCACCTGACAAAAATACAAAATAGGACAAGAAAGTCACAGCTGTGAAAAATATCATCATCCCTGGCTTTGTAATTAACATGGTATCAAAGCTGAAACAGCACACCTAAAATAAAGCAGTAGAAAAAAGCACTTCCTTCATAATGTATTTGCACAATGAAGTTTGATCACTGACTGGATTTCCTCAAAAAATGTTCCCATGACAGACAGCCACTAGCCCAACTAGAAAATCCTCTGGCCAGTGATTATCAGACAGGCCTTTTTTGCACAGTGAGACAGCTTGCCCAAGTGATTAGGGTGCTATTTCAAGTCCTGTTCTGGCTACTAGCTGCAATCATTTCAGAGTTTAACCCTTGATTACAGTATTGAAAAGGCCAGCTGGTCTACCTTCTGCCAGTTTTGCAGGGCTTTCGCTAACATTTTCAGCAGGACGACAACTGGTAATACAGGGAGGCAAAATGTTCTGAACTGAACTTCTTGATAAGAAAAACTCTCCTTCACATGGACAAACCAGGTGGACAAAATCATCCTCATAACTGTTCAACTTGCCTAGTACCCAGCCGTTGTGCATCTATCAATGTTAAGCTGGAGGGGGGTACCTGGGGCATATGTGGGGCTTTTGACCTATATTGCCTTCCCCACCCTCGGGAATTTGGCTAAGAACGTGGGTCTCAGGGTAGGGATGTTTGCTGTTTTTGCGCGGAGGAATGGGACCAAGTCATATCGTCCCATGCGCTTGTCTGTGCGCTGGCCATCTTGGAATTGAAGAAGTGCTGCTAATTAGCCCTGAAAGACAGCTGTTTTTAATAGAGGTAAGCAGTTATTTTTATATTTATATAAAAACTCTACTTCTCACTACTATTTTCAAGGTGGGGATATTTGATCTGATTTGACCAAATTTTGGGACCCCACAGTGGGGATTTTGACCAAACATTTTTCTGAAAAGTCAAATGCCCCACATATGCCTGGATCCCCTTCCCCCAACTTGGGCCTAACACTGATAGATGCATTAATGAAACCTCTGATTTTTTCATGTTAAAATTTGAAATCATTGTTTGTATGTTTAGATGCACTTGTGCAAGACCTGAGAGAGGTGGGGGGGGGTGGGGGGGGGGGATCCCTTATAAAGGATAATTCAACAATGTAACTTATTTTATTTATTTAGTAGAGATGCATGTCCTTAAGTTGGCAACGCTACTGTACGTTTTGTGCTAGATCTAGGACTTATTGACCGCCCTGTCGTGCTTTATCGTGTCATATTAGCCTTGGAGGTAGATTAACTTGATAATTTTTGGTGAAATCTCCTGGGAAATCTGCAGATCTACATGTACATCCTTAATACAGAAAATAGAAAAAAAAAGATGTAGCAGTCCTCGATCGCTGAAAATATTTTTCTTTCCGTTGCCTTTAGAAATATTAGCGAAAACGAAAGCTTGATCGCTCTAAAATTACCAGTCATCGAAAATTTATTGTACACGTAGTTGTGGCCAGCTTTCGAGGCTTAGTATCTCTAGATCTACTTTGCATCTCAGATTGTACTTGTGCAAAATCGAATAACTATTCGTGGACATGACAAATATTCTAAGCTCCGATTATTTGTTAACCTATACTATTTTACGACAAACTAAGCAAGAACATTAAACGTCAAAAAAATGTGTTTCGAAATTTAAAGCACTTGCAGATTTTCCATGTACCGTGTTGTATAAGCCAAAGCCATTTCTCTGTGATTTTACACACGAGCTTAGCAACACCAAAAAACGGCATAATTAAAGGTTGAGACCTACCTTGTCGTTAGTGAGTAAAGAGGTCGCTTCGTTCAGTTATGAGAAGAAACAAGTGGCCCAAACAATCTGAATGAATTTGAAGGAAACTTGAAAATGCCGGCGAATTCACTGAACGCGGCCAGCGCTGATTGGTCAGCTGAGCCGGCGTCAAACATGCGCAGTTTACTTCTCTCTACACGTGGCTCAACATGGCTGTTACACATTTTCATAACTGATGCAATATTTCGCCTCGTTGCTTTCTGTTCACAATTATTTCCCGCATTTCTTAGCAGTTAAATTGACCTCTACTTGAATATTTTTTAATTAACCACCGATTCATTCTTGCACTTTGTAAAAAAAATTCTTGGCTGACACTTTAGAAACGAAACCGGAAGTGATAACTCTTTCACACCGGAAGTTAGTATATTCTTCTAGTAAAAGATCAAATTTCAAGCTTTTAAATTATCTTCCTTCTTATATTACCCACAACAGTGACTTTTTGTGCAAAAAGAAACTAAACTGCACACTTCAGAAATTTGTTTCACAACAAGACTCAAGATGTTTCGATCGTTCAACGGTGACGTTCTGAACTTGTGACAACCATTATATACAAACGGACAAATAAATATCTAGATCAGTAATCCGAGAATTTTTATTGTGTCTAATATTTAGACAACAACTGAGAAAATTAATAACCATACATAGGTATGTATGTATGTTTCGGTAATCTGAGCTATGGCAACTTCAGACTAGAATTTACTTACAACGTTGTTCTCAAAAGAGCTATGTCACGGTTTTGCGCATCTTGAAAAGTTTAGCCTAAATTTTTCTACTTCGTCGTCTGTAATCCTTGTTATTCTTGAACATCCTTACCAGCCTTGTTCCTTTATTGTTTAATGTTATCTTTTTGGTGTTTTTCTATCTTAATAAAAAAATATATATTTTCAGGTCTCCTCAAATTTTAATTTTTGGTTTTTAATTTTTGTGCCTGGCCAAAATAACGCACAACTCTCGTGACTGAGCTCCTAAAGCGTGTTAATAATTAACAATACAAAGACGAAACAAAAAGTAAACTTATGAGAAAAGGCAAGATTCTCTTCTGGATTTGAGTTCGTTATTGATAAAAGGTGTTAGGCGTTTGCTATAATATGTCTCTTTTTCAATAGAAGATTCCAGTTTACATCAGTGGTGTTGCATTATGTGAAGTATTCTTCAGTACAACAAAAATCAGGTGGAGAGTGTAAGAATTCAAGGTAAAGTGGACAACGGGCCATGAGAATTTAGAGCCTGTTTACATGGAGATAGGGTGACCCTTCTAGAAGGGGCACCCTCTTAGAAGGGTAACCCTTGCCTATTGTATTTTCCGGTTTGGTTTACATGAGAGGTAGGGTCACCCTAGGGGTAGAGTCACCCTATCTGCTTGGTAGGGTAACCCTCCTGGGAGGGCCAACTTTTTGCCATGTAAACACTTGAGATAGGGTCACCCTCCTAGAAGGGTCAACTTTTGTGGGAACGGATTACTGTCAGAATACCGCGAAACTCTGTAATGCCTTCGCGCGGGGAATATTTTTGCCATTCTCTGGTGGCCAGCTAGTCTGAACAGAGTTCGGAACAGTCGGAGGACAACAGTGTCGACATTTCGCGAAAAGACCTACAACCGTGGACAAATTGTGTTGGAAAATGGCAAAAACATGAACTCATAACCGTAATTCCTTTTGAATAAGTACCAGCACCCCCATTCCCCCTTTCAATGTTGGAAAATTGTCAAATGCAAACTTGCGTTAGATCAGTGTTTTGTCAACATTGCACAGGGGTGGGGAGGGGCAAAATGCGGAAAAAAGGGAAAGGTTGTAGATGATCATGAACCAGTTGTCGACGAGAGTACGAGGGAAAGCCGCTCGACTTGGAAAGATGTGGGAGGGCTTGCCACGTGAAAAATCAAAGAAGTCAGAGAGAAATACGAAAAGCGTCCTTCGGGTCTGAATCCGCAACAAAATTCAAAACCAAGTGCGAGTTTAACGGTGTGGGCTTCGAGGTAGGCTCGATTTCCAGCCGTTTTGGGAGTGCGGTGTAGTGTGGGGCGAGGAACGCGGGCTCACAACACGGCTGGAAATCGAGCCTAGCTTCGAGGCCGATCTGTCCACAATGTATACAGAAATACGCCGATGCATGGCAGTGGATTTTCCCGAAGATTTTGGCCCTGAAATTGTTCAAGAACCAGGAAAAGAACTTCAGGATATGAACAGCGAGGAATATGAATTTTACCGAAAAGAGCTGGAAGAGCAGAAGAGGCAAATCCCTGAAATCCAAAATGGCTATCAGTGTAAATACTATTCGCTTGTCCGCCATTTTGCATTATGGGTGTTTGTACTTAGTGACTGCGCAGTTGTCTCTCTCGGCGCCAAATAGCCCCTAGGGACAAGCCTTTGCATGTAGA
>CM042755.1:4288886-4293886 GCA_022496165.2 Catalaphyllia jardinei | reverse complement strand
CGCTCATTTTGGATTGTGTCTGAGTAAAACTCGAGCAGGGAAATCACGTGATCATCGTGATGTTAGGCCGCCGCACATTAGCCGATTTTTTTGTCGGCCGACAGAAAATCTTCACTTGTCGGCTGGTGTGCGGCGAATTTAGACAAGTCTGCGACAAGATCGGGGCTTGTCGGGCGATATCCTCAAAACGACTTGTCGGGCCTTGTCGGCTAGTGTGCCGTGGACCAAGACAATTTATCGGAGCTCTCGCGTAGCTCAACCAATGAGGAATTGTCATGAGAGTAACATGGACAAGCGTCTTTTCCAACATGGCGGAGATCGAATCTGAAATCGGCATAAACACGGTTAGGCGCGACAAAAAATCGGCTATTGTGCGGCAAGCTAAAGTCCCGACAAATTTTAACTCGATTTCACCACGACAAAAAATCTGCAGTTCTACGACAAAATATCGGGTAGTGTGAGGCAGCATTTATGGTTTTCCAAAAGCTTCGTTTTCAAAATGTTTTCCGTCATCACTAAAACACAAAGCCGGCGTTTCCAAATTCCTCCGGTCAGTTTGAAGAGCGTTTTCGAAAAACTCCATTTTCGTGACTGCTTAGTGTGGACGTTGGGGATAACCGTTGAAATAAAGCTATGTTTTCAAATTTCTCCGTTGCAGTGTGAACACTGAACGAGAGCCTAGTGCTGATTTGGTGCAAAATTTAAAAACAAAACAAAAACGCAGTACTCGTAGACTGCCGACAAAGTTTGAGCTTCAAATACTCTCTCTAATCAAAGCTTGAAGCAAGTCTCAATTGACAAGACTTTCTGTTGGGTGTCGATTCTGAGACTTTCCGCGACAGTGCTTCGAAGGCAACTTCTAATGGTATTGCTATGGTATACTTGAAGTATTGGCCTGGAAGTTCTGCAAAGATTATTCCAAGCCCGGGAGAGAGGATTTGATTTCTGCGATTTTCAAAAATCACAGCTCCGCAATCACCCTTCACAGAGAAGGTATATGCTCCTTGCTGTTGAAAACACAAGCAGCTTTTGAGCCATCTTTGTGGCTTACACTGCTCGCATGGACCAGGCTGTTCTTGAACTTGCGAATCAGCTGTTTCCCTTTTATTACAACTGATACAATATACATCCATCCATGCACTATCACCATTTGGCCGAAAATCTGGGATATATATTGGCAGTATTTGAGATGCACCAGCACCAAGGCTTGACTGAGTGAAACCTGTAATACTTCCACTTTTAAATACGTCTTTAACATCTGTTGCTGCTGAAATACACTCGCCGTTTGGGTAACGGGCTGTTCCAATTATCACAACATCTCTTTCAGCTTTTAAATTTATTACTTCGTCTTCTTTTAATTCCGCAATGGCGGCGTCAATAAAATGTTCTCTGCCGTTATCCTTTTCCGAGCGAACATTGCATCTGACACCAGTACTATACTTTGCTATGACTCTTGGCCGTTTGCTGAAAGCTTCCTCGAGTTTGTTTTCGTAGAACTGAATCTGCTTCAAGCAATACTTCGTCACACGGCATATTCCAGAGGCAATGTACTTCTCTTTTAGCACTTTTAGGTCGCTGAACATCTTCTGCAGTTCAGTTTCTTCAAAGGTGTAATCTGAAAGTTGCGGTAACTCGATGACGGGTCCAATGGTTGTTTGCAACCAACATATGTATTCACCCAGATGGTATCGCAAATAGCTAATGTAGACATCCAATCCAGGATGAATTATCCCCTTCTCGTCAGCATCGTTCATCACATTATCACAGGACAGTGCGTACAAGGTACCACTGTTAACATCTTCCACAATGGCACCCAAGGTACCCAAGGTACCAGATGAGTGTTTTCCATTAACCCCGATGCTGGCCCCCAAACGTAAAAACTCCTCCTGCTTATGCGCCTCTGTGGGCTCGTACCGATCTGATATTTTAACACAGAAGCCGTTAACCACGTCTACTGGGTAAGAGCCAATGGCACATGGAAGTGTAGTTTCACCCAGTGGGATCTGACCTTTCCCAAGAACGTAAACCACGATAGATGCCTCTTGCGTCTGCACTGAATCTGTAATTTTGAAAGAAGGCTGCACGGCAGTCACGTTTCGATGCTTGGAGAAGACGTGGAGGTATTTGTTAATGGTTTCATCCATTTCGTTCACCTGGGATGCTTCTAGTCTTTTTGGTTCTCCAGATGAAAACGCGCGGGAGGTAACTTAAAGTATGTTAAATGCGTTATTGTACAGATCTTTCCATTTCAGTTTCCAGCCTTTCTGTCCAAAGAACACTTGTGCAGCATTTTTTTAGTTCTGTTGGTATCCCGAACCAGTCATTATAAACGTACAGATGTATCTCAACGTCACCATTTTGTAAGTACTGCAACACACGGACACAATCCTCATGCTCAGCTTCAAATTTAATCACTGCATCCAGATCACATACTCATCAACTGAAGAGGAACATGTTGAGGATAAGAAAAATACCATTAATTACAACCTCACCCATACATTTTGGTAACAAACAATACAAGATTGTTGTGATTTGCCGAGTGTGCGTAACGTAGAATAGATGGGTCAAAGAGATAACTTTGGTTTTGGTTTAACGATACTCAGTTGGAAACCACTCCACAGAATTTTCTATGAACAGACTGATTACTGCTTCGTTTTCAAGAAACATTGAGCATTTGAGAGGGTAACACTCATTTGAATTCCCAGTTTTTTGATGTTATGGTAAAAAGGCAAACTGTGGGGAAAAAAATGAGAGGCGCTGATCTGCACAACTGATAAACAGGAGGGGATAATTGCGGTTCTAACCGATACTTTGTAAACGTAGAATAACCAACTGTAAACACCAGTAACCATGGTTACCAAATTATCCTGCAACATCTTACAGTGAGAACTACCTGAAGTTTTCAGTAATTAATATTTACAAGCAGATGAAGTTACATACCTCCTGTATGACAGAATGGCCTAGCTGTATAGAACAACAATGAAATCACTGGCACATGATAACGAGTAATTAACGAGTACACGAAAGAGTAACTCATTTGTATGAAGACTTACATAAAACAGGTGTTTTGTAAACAGGCTGTTCTTCGGTCACACTAGGGGTGGTGGGACAGTAGTATTGGGTGACGTTCTACTTGTGTCATTGTAGCATTCTTGGATTGCTGGAAGAAAACTTAGAACTGACCTTCGTCCTCTGTCTCTCTTTATGACATTACAGTGTCTAACTTGTCACTCATGTTCCACTTTTCACCTGTTGCAAGTTGTTTCTAGTTTTGCCTGAGGTCAAAAAACAAACATAAGTTTTCGTCCATTAGTGTTCTTTCACTGTAACAGTTATTGTGCCCTCACAGAGTTTTGGCCCAGAGGCCAAAAACCTAAGGAAACATCATCAAAGCCTGCGTAGGCTTTTGTACATTATGCTAGCATTATAAATATACTTGCAGATAAAACATAGTTGGTATAACAGAGCATATCACCTGTTAGGTGATATGCTTCTTGTATACAAAAGAAAAAGAAAAACAATCCAGTCACCATCAAGTCTGCAGTGCAGATGTTTTGGATTTGGTAACAGTGAAGTATTTGGCAAGGAAACATTTGCCAGCCCCCTGAAAACTGCCTCAACCCTCTAGTGGTCAAGCATACAAATATAATCCAAGATGACAGCATTAAATCCTGATCTACTTGGCACTAGCATCCAATTACAATCCAAGACAGTGGCATTGAAAAACCTGGTCTATCTGGCCGACCTGTCTATCAGTCTATGTACAGGCTAGTGACCATCAGAAATATTACTTGAGAGAAATTTGAAGAAAACTTGAAAACTTGGAAATAAAAATTATTATTCGCCATTTAAGTTTACTTTTAGCATTTTATTACTAAGTACTATGAGAACAGGCCATTGTCACATTCTTAATATTGAACTGGAGCTAGCTATCAACTAGGAGCTTTTTTAAAAAAATACAAATGACATTTATCTTTTTTTTAATGATACTTCTCAGCATTAGCTTGCGAATGCAGACAAGGGACAACTGGAAATATGTTTGCATTCGCAGGCTACCCAGCATGAGCCTCCACTGCAAGCTGTAGTTTCAGTTCAATAATGAGAATACAAATGTCGCCTATTAGGTGCTACATCATTGATGTCAAACTGCATCGGCTTGACTAAATGAGCTTATCCCAGTTTTTGCGGCATTAAAATTAGTTTTGAAAATTTCAGGTGTCGCTGAACCCCTGTAGAGAATATTTTTAAAAGTTGCTAAAAAAAATTTTCAGCTTATAAAATTTAGGCTCAGTTAAAATCAAGCCAATGCTGGTCAGCAGTGGTCAGGGAAGCATGCACCTTGAAGTGACATAGAAGCTTTTTTAAAAAAATGCAAATGGATTTTTTTAAAAAATGCAAATGACATTTATCTTTTTTTTAATGATACTTCCCAGCATTAGCCTGCAAACGCAGACAAGGGACAACCGGAAATATGTTTGCATTCGCAGGCTACCCAGCATGAGCCTCCACTGCAAGCTGTAGTTTCAGTTCAATAATGAGAATACAAATGTCGCCTATTAGGTGCTACATCATTGATGTCAAACTTATCCCAGTTTTTGTGGCATTAAAATTAATTTTGAAAATTTAAGGTGTTGCTGAACCCCTGTAGAGAATATTTTTAAAAGTTGCTAAAAAAAATTTTCTGCTAATAAAATTCGGCTCAGTTACAATCAAGGGTACATATGAATGTTGTGCGGCATAGCACTATGAACACAAATGATGTAACAGAGAATTAACTCTGAAGGTATTCATGGGATAAATTAGCACTAAAATTGGCACTAAAATTAGCACTAAAATTACCACTAAAATTTACACTTCAGAGTTAATTCTCTGTTACATCATTTGTGTTCATAGTGCTACGCCACACAACATTCATATGTACCCTTACTTTCTCTTCACCGCGATTCACCATCTAATTCGACCCCGACTTTCTCTGTCCGACCTCGTAGCTCAGTCGGCAG
>CM042755.1:4266859-4288876 GCA_022496165.2 Catalaphyllia jardinei | reverse complement strand
AGGGCTAACGCCCAGTGGGTTATTCATGGGATAAATTAGCACTAAAACTTACACTTCAGAGTTAATTCTCTGTTACATCATTTCAGTTAAAATCAAGCCAATGCTGGTCAGCGGTGGTCAGGGAAGCATGCACCTTGAGGTGACATACAAGGCTTCTTGATTCGCACATGTACATTGCAGCAGTGTGAGGTTCTGCAGTTTGTTTCGTGCACTGAACTGTATCGTTGTTTGTTCTGCTTTTTTCCCCTCCCTCATTGGTGGATTTGCTAAGTATTGGGTTGGTAAGTATCGCCACTGACTTGGTCAGTGTGATGGTGTCTGGTGGAAAGTTGCCGCTCGCAGACTTGCCATGGATAGCTGCATGCCCTGCTGAAGGCTTGTGGCTCAAGGCTCTTTGCTCACCCTGGAGTTACTGCCCACTTAACAGGCACTATCCCCAAGCTCATCTATTGGTGATGAGTTTAATGGTACAAAATCTTTCAGTCAAAAAATTGACTTGAGGGCCCTTCGGCTCCTGAAGGAACAGGGCCAATGATTGTTACAAAATATTTGAAAAATGCAAATTTTTGGTCGCCAGATATTGGTACATGAAGCACCCGTGCAGTACAAGAGAAAAATCGGTACGCATACATAAAGTACTCACTACTCATAGACGGTGGTTAGCCATTTCGAAGTTTTCCGATCTAAAACTATGACCTGAGAGAATCGATAGAGCAAAGCAAAAGGATGGATTGACTTCTTTTCTTATGCTGAATGTTTTAGAAGCAAGGATCCTTCAATATGGCTCTCTAGAAGGATATGACGTGTGAGAAAATAACCGTTATTGATCGTCAACAAAGAGAAATGTAGTCGCCATTATATTATCGCGTTGACTAAACCAGAATTTTTGGTCGTCAATGATGAAGTGTTAGTTGCATTGGCTACCATATCGGTAGCAATTTCGAGACCTGGAATGTCTTTTAAGTACTGTGCCTGTGTTAAGCCAGCAGCCTTGTAAAAGGAACGGACCAATAATTTCAATATTGGCTCTTTTTTCGTTTTTCTGGGGGCCATCTCTGATTGCAACGCGACATTCCAGAATGGCGCGGTTTGGCGGAAACACGGTAAAATAATTATGTTTCGACGGTCATCTGGTCCTGACCAGCTTAACTGCAGAATACGTTGCCACTTATTTGCATCTCAGTGAATAAGAATAGCATCTATTGTGTTCTGCTTCGTTCTTCAGAGAACGCCGACCAACGAAAACAATAGTGGTACAGAGTGGCAGGGTATTCAGCAGTTTCATTTCACTGCCGAAGTTTAAAAGGTTTATAAATAAGTTTAGCGACAACAGACAACGGCGTAATAAACGCTAAGACCTACCTTCGCCGGTAAATGAGGACTCGCTTTGCTTTTGTTGTTTTTACAAGGTCGGTCGGTCGGTCGGTCGGTCGTATTTAGAAGGTGGGGAGAATCCGCTTACAGACATGAGTGCAGGCGCAGAGTTACCCGCAAGACGGTTAATAGGGGCTAGATAAGGGCTGAAGGGGACCAAAACGTTTGTTTAAATGTGGTGAAGAAAGATCAATTGTGTGCGATTGCACTCATGAAGAGAAGATAAATTTTTTTTAGGTTTCATTCAAAATGGTTGCTATGGCAACCAGCCACAGCCTTTGGCGATTTTATTTGGTAGCAGTGATGCCAACAATAGAGTTCTAAAGTGTGACGTCACAAAAAATTAAATCTGTGAAATTATGGGATTGGGCTCCATTTTCGAATGGAGTATCCTTAAAAAAGGTTCCTTGCCAAAACTTAGCTCTTAATTGTAATTCCCAGCTGAAATATCAAGGATTGAAATTTGATACTTCCCCATATAAATCTCTCTAATTTTGAGTCAGTTCTAAACTGAAGGAACAGAAACAAATTTTGAAGGGTTTGTATGGAATGCCATCAAACTTTGATCCCTTATATCTCTACCGGGAATTGCAATTCGGAGCTAATTTTTGGGATGGGGACGTCTTTTAGCATGCTCTATAAGAATATGGCATCATATCCCATAATTTCAAAAATTTTATTTTTGTGACGTCATCACTTTAGAACTCTATTCCTGCCCTTTTGTAAAACAAGATTTGATTTTCAAACAAGCATATCTTGTAGGTTTGTGTTTCGTTCTATTCAATAAAATAAAGTTTTGACAGTTAGCTCTTGTTTACAGTGCTTTTTACAGGCTTTATTTGGACAGACGTCTTAAGACGATCTTAAGACTTTTTTTAGTTTATGGTCTTTCATTACCCCCAAATTTCAGGAATGTCTCTTTAATACAGTACTCTCCAAAGTAGAAATGTTAGCGTGAAGTCAGCTGGTTCAACAGTAGACTTTTGAGAAAAATGCGTTTTAAAGAGTTTCTTAGATGATGGATTAAGCATTTAAGGTGGCCGAGCACAGTTTTCAAGTGCCTATGCCTAATTCACCATTACTTTTAAACTGTTTATGCTTTGGGGCCCGTTTTTTGCAAGAGTCAAGATTAATCACAGAAGTATTTATTCTCGCATTTTGGCTGGGGTGTGTGCTGTTGCCACGGCAACGGGGCTGGTTAAAAACAAGGCTGAAATAATGGTTTTTGTTTGTTTAAAAAAAATACAGTCGTTAGATTGTTTTCATCGTTTGCACACAACGAATTGACATTAAGTCCCTTCTATCAATACTGTTCTAATAAAATTTTGACATAAGCGATTTTCGTAATTCGCAGTTAATCTATATCTGTATTATTAAAAATTCCCTATGTCAAAATTCAGATTTTTCTTGATAAATCATTCACGTGGTTTCTGAACTATTTTTTGCCAAATTTCTTGAAATTATAACGACTGGATCGTTAGAAATCGGCACGTTTCTGCAGAAACAATCGGTCTCAATTTTTTGAGCAACTGCGCATGAGTTGCATTTAACTGGATTCTTTCGGTAACAAACAAAAGCTGAAAATTGCTGGGTGCTTTGTATCGTTACCTTTTCTAATATATCTTTGTAATAAAAGACTAAAGCCATTAATACACTGCGTTCACTTATAGAGCAAAATAACACAGATAGTGCGTGTGTTAAGTAAATAGGATGATCGCTCTATTGACGGCATGTTTTTATTTGTTGGAAATCCTGGTGCACGCGCTGAATTGCATCAGCAAAAGCGCGGGCGAAAACTGTGTTCGGTCACCTTAACAAGCCAAACATTGGCGGAGGGGGTGCAAATTGGATCTCCCGGGAGGGGGGATGCAATGGTTATTCTATTTTGAAACGTTTTGGCAATTGTAGGAAATGTTCCCTTTTAGAAGGGGAAGAAATGAGCCTATGATGGTAAATTAGACAAAGTTTTTCCCAAGTAATTAAACCAACCGAGTTGTGCATCTCATTACAGCTTTATTACAAAGTATCGTTAATATATGTTGAAAGTAATCTATACTTTTGGTCATGTTCTTACTGTAAACAGCCGTCGCTATGGCCGTTGCTACGTAAAAAACTTATACCACAGTGTACTTTCCTTAAATTTCACACTCACCTAGAGATAAATTCATCAGGGTTGTTCCAAAATGTATTTTCAAAAACTGGAAGTTTTCATGAACAACGCCACATTTTTTGTAAGGTACCACCCATAGGGAATTCTAATAAATAGTTCTATCTGAATGTAAATCTGAATGAATTTGAAGAAAGCCGAAAATACCAGCGATTTCACTAAACACGGCCAGGTCGCCAGCGCTGATTGGTTAGCTGAGCCGGCGTCTTTTCCTCTTCTTACATGTGGCTGTTTCCGCTGTTCCACATTTGATGCAACTGCTGCAATGTATATTTCGAGTTTTTCTATAGAATGGAGACTTAAATATGGGGTTAAAAATGGGGAGTTACTATACGCAATATTTAACTTTTCTCTTTAATTTACTAACGACATCGTGTATGCTAGGTTTGACTGATATTTGGGGACTTTTCTGAACGTATAAAGATCCGTACCGTAAAAATCACGACTTAGTACAGTAAATATATCAGTCGCCAACTTTTATGAGTCACAAATCGGTCATATAGAGACAAACACAAACATTGAAGGGTAAATAGGGTGTTAAAAATCATCAACAGAAAAATCAATCAATCAATTCATCAATCAATAACCTTTATTTATGCTCGAACTTAAAAAAGAAAAAGTAAGAAACAAAGAAATCATGCACGCTATTTCACTGTGAACTCCTGCATAGGTTTCGCCGAAACAAACGCCAGCAATTTGAGAAATTCCTTTCCATCCTTATATTCTCATGGTCCTTTATTAATGAGAAAGCAAAGCCCTTTGAACGATACTAATATTCCGTCCAACTTTTGAAAAATCAAACAAAACTGAAAAAGGAAACTGACAAATTTCTTTAGGCCCTATGCGTGAGATTGAGGTCAGGTAAAGAGTGAACAAAGTCTTTTAATACTCGTTAATCTTTAATTCACGATCATTCTCTTCAGTTGATAATAAAATAGGTCATTCATAAACCAAAGAGTTCGTTGAATTGTCTCACTGCTGAAAGAAAACTGTGAAAATGTCGATCACCAGTCCCTCTAGGCTCGATTTCCAGCCGTTTCAGTGTGAGCCGGCCTTCCTTGCAACCGGACTCCCAATTGCAAAACGGCTGAAAATCGAGCCTACAGTCCTTCCCGAATAAGGTATAAGGGAACAAGAACCTGTACGTCCACCCAAAAGAGCAAACAAAACCATGAAAAACTGTCAGTGTGATTTGAAGGATATGATATTAGGGAAACTGAATAAAACAGGTCAGTTAAACTATAGACAGAGAATTCAATCAAGTGAGCCAGCATGTAAATCAAGAAAACCAGTTGAAAGACTTGAAACAGATACATGCAGTAACAGATACAGTAGTTGACTCAGGCTGCGCCCTCGTCAACTATTACGCGACAGAAACCTCGAGCTCATAATCTAATTGTTAAATAGAAACACGAGTGAAAGTTTGGAAGAACGAAAAATGCTCTGTCAAGAGAGAAGCCACATGAGTCGAGTAAACTGGCGCCCGGTCGTGTCTATTTTGATGACGTCACCGTTTTCAGATAGCATCGTTTTCTCCGTCCACACTAAAAACAGCGTTTTCAAAAAGCATCGTTTTCACATCGCTACACTCTGGAGTGCATTTTCGGTGATCGTTTTCGGCGTTGTAGTGTGGACGATAGCCGTATCTGGAGCAAAACAGCTCCGTTTTCGTTTGATTACTGTGGACGGGGCCTAAGAATTACATTTTAAAAACACAATCACGTCTTTGCGCATGCGCAAGATTTTGAATTTTGGACTGGCGGTCGCGAATTCAAAGATGCGGGAATGGTGGTATAGAACTTTCCTCATATATCCGTTTGCATCGCCCTCAATCAACTTTGGCTTCGTAAAGTGCCAATTTGTGTGTATTCGAGACCTTTCGGTGTTAACTTCAACGCCGTTTGACGGAACTTCCAATGGAGGAAGTGTTATGGGGCTGGAGAAGACCGTGGCTTTCTATCGGCAGCTTTCAGAAAGGTTCAGAAAATCGGGCAAGGACTGAGAAGCAATGAAACCAGCAACATAGCAGGATATTTGTAAAGAAACATATATGCACGTTTTTTTGAGTATTTTTGTCCTACACAGGGTCAGGGATTTCGAACCCTCGATGCTACCCCTATACCCAAACATGGGTCAAGTATTGCGCCCCCCGTGAATAATCTCGTCGAAATCTGTGAATTCTTTGTTTCAACTTAATGAATTATTAATGACACTGAGAAGACACACCAAAAATATTTTTTCAGACCGGCTGTCCAAACTGAGAAAATTGTGTAATTTTTGAAATATCGCGACACAGAAAAAAAAATCCAATATTTAAATGTCTGGATGCTGTCACATCATATTCTGTTTATTTAATACATAATATTAATCTACATGAGCTATTGAAAAAAATTAAGAGTTCATGACCTTTGAAATTTACTGCTGTTTTTTAACTACTTTATGGGTGGGTTTCAATTTTCGGCACATCCGTATTATTTTTTTGCCTGTGCAAGCTTTTTGGCACAGGCCCTTGGAGTTTCTGATTGCTTATGAAGCAAAACACATGTTACCTAACTTTGCATGCAAATAGCTGCAAACTCATTAACCATTGAATAACTGGTTTTGGTCAACACTAAATTTAACAGTTGATAGTGTTGATAAAATCCACTGAATCTTGGTCATCCGTCATTCTGACACAACTATAGCTAGCAAGTGATAATTCATCCACATATGCGTGTTATATTTAAAGCGATAACAATGATTAGAAGCCCAATATGTTCCGAACTGTGAAACCCTCTCTTTAATAGTTACTCTACGAGGGACTCTATTCTAAGTGACAGGGATGCTTTCTGAAACTTTCATCCCACCATAAGCAGTACAAGATTGCACTTCCTGGGAATGCCCCTACTGAATGAGTACTTTGTCATCTGTAACAGATGATTCCAATTACAAGGATTTTACCAGGACAAGAGAAAGTAAAACAGCACTCTCTGGCACCCAGAGGAATACCACAACCAAAATAGACCACGTATCTATGGGATATCTGGTGCATAACAATTCCCTTCATTTGAATAACTGGGGCCGATGTATCAAACACTTTTTCACTTGCACAGTTTACATCCTGATAGGTAAAACAATAACTCAATATTATTGAACACCCAAAGTGAAAAGAAAGGAAACATTCCCACCCCTGATTTCCAGTCTGAATTGTGCAGACCCTGCGAACTCTGGAGTTTATTCATGTTTGTCTTGATTCAGGTACAATGATCGTCACAAAATGTGGCATTCTGTAACAACTTACAAGAGGTGAATTCAAAGTTTCATGACCACTACTTATGGATGACACAGCTTCATGGCTGGAAAAAAATTTAAATTGCCTCAAAGAAAAGGTATCTGGTTTGCAACAAATTACATGGACTCGCATTCCACTAAGTGAGACTCACAACCATGGGTGATGAGGCTGCATAGTACAGATTGGAAATCATCTTTATAGATAGAAGGAGCATCCTATCACTTTCAAAAGGCTCCCCACCTCGGCTGATAGCATTTGTTTTACACTAAAATAACACAAATCTCTGTACATAACTTTCTACAACTTTCACACATTTACACATCTTTGCTTGGAGCATGAAACAGAACTTCTGATCTCGCTGCTACAACAATAAGACCTTCACACAGGCTGTGACTGTGAATGCTCAGATCTTTTTAGGACTAACAAGTATTGATTAAAAACAGAGTCGACTGTAAAAATTCACTGCACACAAGAAGACGAATTTCCAATGGTGATGTTGGAAATTCTGAAAAGGAGTGCCACGATACAGGCTGTTTATACATGTAAGTTTATATATAAGAATATAGAAGGATGTCTTTGTACAGAAAAGCAATATATCATGAATGGAACACTACAATTATAAATCTTTATAGGCACTATGGCCCTGCAGAAAGTTCAATTCCATGCTGCTGCAACTGTGCCCTAAGCAGCGCATTTTCTTGTCGGAGATCCTCGACTTGCTGCCGTAAAAGCTCTGTGTCCATATTCAGCCTTTCATTGTCCTTGATGGTTTCCACCATTCTTGTATTGTGCGATTTCAACTCATTTATATAATCCACTGTTTTTGACAAAATCCCACCTTTACTCTGTTGAATAAACAATAGATGTATCTTACTGAACTAAGCGAGAGTCCTTTACAAGTCCAAACAGTAAAGTACACAATTCGAACATATGACATTGAGCCACAAAAGCACTAGTACTGCTTTCAATAAGACCTGTCACCTGCCTGAGTTCCAGAGAGTACTGTTACAGGTTGTCAGTTATGATTTTTGCAGTTTTTAATAAATGGAGAACTACAAAGAACACATGGATATATTGCTCACAAAATGGAGAGGTATGCTTTGATCAGCTGCTATACTGCTATACAGGTATTGAAGATAATTAACAAGGTCACACAAAAAGTCAAAATAACTCTGCCCTCGAAACACAATATTCATTTTAAGGTCTTGTTAATTACAATTTCAACGTTTATCCACCCCTGAAAATTAGAGAGTTTGAATATTTTTTCTTCACACCTTTACAAATTATTTCCTGGAACAGCTAGTCTTTTTGTGACTGGCTGTGTTACTCTACTGTAGATAATTTTGTGTATATCTAGTTTTCCAACTGCGTTGGTGACAAGAGTGTCTTGTTTGGATGTACAAATAAGTTGTGCTACTGATGTTTCTAACAGCTTTATCTTTGATTCACAAAATCGTCTAGCTTCACATTTAATCTCCATGCACAAAGTTAAACCTATTAGTCTTTCAGAAGCCGCTAGCAATGACTTGGTTACATATGTGCTGACTGCAACGAGTATGAGTCAAAAAAAAGCAAAAGTTTATTTCAATGTATTAGGTTGCGGCATTTCGCTGGATTGTGGAAAACTGATATTGGTCATTGGCATATTGGTTTGTTTACATCTACGCGAGTGACAAATTGGCATGATGTGAATTAGTAAATATTGGTTGTTGACAAATCAACTTGTAAACATCTGAATCTATGCTTTATGTATCCAAGACTAAAACTTGTCCCTTGAGAGACATCTGCTATGGGCCTCTTGTGCTTTCCCATGGGTGCTGAACAAGGGCACCCACCTACGGCAAATCTCTCGAAAAGCAATAAGACCTCTATGAAAATGTTAAAATAAACTAAACACTGCTTACTATATTCTGTGATCCACCGACCTGCCCAGCTTTGGATTGCTCTTGACAGCATTCAGGGACCACTTTCGCCAGTTTGTTGATCCACGTGTTAATCTTGTCTCTGCGGCGACGTTCAACTAGAGAAGGTATATTATCAGATCCAGCACAGAAAGCTTAAGACTGGCCTGCCTAGATTGCCACTAGCTATCTGCAGGCCAGTTCTACTGTTAAATGTAAGCTAAGAAATAAAGATTGATTGATTGAAAGTTCTAGCAGTTAATTAAATGCTAATAACACTTGGGAATTCGAGCAATTTTTACCAAAAATCTGAAGAATAACTAGTAAATAACTAGAAAATTACTTAACAGACTAACAATGAACAAGAAAACAAAATAAGAACTTAGCACTGAGGATATAATACACAGTAAGTTCAAACATGGTTTCAAATATGCCGTGTCCATTTCTTACGCCAACATTCTTTGAATCCGTTTACTCGCCAAAGCAATGCAACAATTTTGTTTAACTTCAGACACAAAAAACTCTCACTCTCGTTTAAAAGCCGTGAAGAGGATTAGAGATGAGAAGGCATTAAGAGTTCGCCACTCAAACATAACGGAACTTATAAAGCTAAAATAGTTTGGTATCCAGGGCACCAAATGTTTCTTCTGTACCTTCATTGTGAGTTGCTCGTCTCTTCTCGTCCCTGGCAGTTCTCGGAGCGTCAAGTTTTCTGTTAAGAGCAATAGTATTATCTAAAACATACACAACCTCCATGACTTTCACCTGCTCTCTACAGTTCCACATCGGAAAATATCAATCTAACCTTCGTTCGCATGTTAAGTTGTCCTTCGATCGAGAAATGTATAGCCACAACGACCATCACATGATTGAAGGAACATCATGTGACAACAAACGAACCATCATGTGGGACACATGACAGAGATGCCGGTGAATTCAAAAATACAAAACAATTTTCAAAACACAGCGAGGTATTTTTTTGACGACAGGCTCGCCTCAGTGAAGGTATATTGAATATAAACGCTTTTGTGAACGGAAGAGAAAACGTCTCGATACAACAGATTTATTCGAATCAAATTACACTGCTGTGGCTCGAGCCTTGCCCATACAATAAAACATTCGATTGTCGACTACAATCTTACCAGGAAACGGACCTAATAGCTTTTTTTTTACTTGTGCTAATGCTTGAAACATTCAGGTTTTAAGTTATCGCCACCATATTTCAGCTTTGTAAAGGCCTAATTCCCCGGGGTTGATTCCCATATCCGTGAAATATCGAGAGGAAGACGACAGATTTCCTTATAAATAAAAGATTATCCATAGAAAGGCTGGCAAATTCAAGCGCCCAAGGTTTTCAACATATGCATATAATTTTAGAGGTAGAAAATCATTTAATAGAATTTTCCCGATTACAGCGATTTCACAGCCACTTACGTTGTGATTTTGTGAGTTATAGCTGGAGCAATGTTCCTCTGATTTCCTCCTGGCATAACATCTTGAGGGGACATCATAACGTAAAACCCACCTATGGACGTACAACAGTATATTTAAACTTCCTTGCTTCAACTACATTTTACAAATTTCGATAAAAATCAAAATAACCGTTGTTTAAAGAAACATGTGGCAAACCTGCCGCAGTTCCGACTGTGGTGATGGTTTGAGCCTCCGCCATTGTAATCGGCATTTGGGAAGGAGAAGAAGGTTGGGTAAGCGACACTGGAATGTTTCTCACGGCGTATGCGCTAGCGTCTAAAGAATCAGTTCCACCGGCCTGAACGACCGTCGCTGTAGCAGCCGCATCTGCCGCCTGAAAGTACGTGAATCTTGCTCCGTCTGCGGCCCCGTCAGCTTCGACTGTGTGTGTTGGAGAAGAACCATTGCTAAACGGGCTTTGAATGACAGTTTGTACTTGCGGAGCGAACGCCGCCGTCGCAGCATCTACCCGTTCGCCAGTAGGATCGGCTGCTTGGACTTGGACGACTCGAATTTGTTGCGTGCCGCCATTGAATCCTGTCGCCTGTACCCCGTTTGTGTCGGGCCTGTACTGGAACTGAAGGGTACCTGGATCACCAAAGGCAGCACTCGCTTGTTGTCCGACAAGAGCAGCTGCAGTTTGTTCGTCAGAAACGGTCGAAACCGTCACTGTCACAGTTTCTGGCTCGGGTACTTGGGTTGGATCGGATCCTTTGGGATCTTGTAATGGTAAATTTTTCTCAGGGTCCAAAGACCCGTCGAGCATGTCCAGAGTTGGAGAACTGGAGTGCGGAGTCGTGGTCATGGGGTCAAACAAACTGGTCATGTGAACAAGAAGAGAGAAACGACGAAATAAACCACGAGGACAACGAACATCACATGATAAGGTACGTCACTTCAAATCGGCTTCCCTTCTTATAGCCCTTTACCTTGTTACCATTGGAAACCGTCCATCAAAGCCATAGGGTCGGGTCAATCACGTGTACTAACATGTGACAAAACACGTGATCCATGGAAGGATTCAAAAGGGGATTGGCTATTTTCCTTCCGCGCCATTTGGTCTCAAAAAGTTGAAGTTGGATCTGTCATCATTTAAAAATTTTCCTTTTATTATCTCACAGCCGTCAGTCTTTCGATTTCTTGTGGCAGTTATTGTTGTTTTGGCTATTTTCCTTCCGCGCCATTTGGTCACAAAAAGTTGAAGTTGGATCTGTCATCATTCAAAAATTGTTCTTTTATTATATCATAGGCGTTAGTCTTCCGATTTCTTGTGGCAGTAATTGTTCTGACAGCAACAAGTCTGCAAGCTTTCAGTGCTTTTCCTTGCTATGATTTTTGGGTTCAGTAAGAACCGGGAGAGATCTGGAGTGAACACCTCGCACTGCCCGACCGGGTGGGGGACCGGGAAGGAGAAAAATGAATTTTGAGGGAGTTTGTATAACAGAGCCCTTATTAAACTCACATAAACCAAAAAATACATCCCTTGTTTTGGGGGAGGCAGAATGAAACAAACATTCAATGATTATTTTCTCTCCATTGTCCACTACAGATTTACCGTTGTTGAACTGAAAACTAAATGGCTCTCCAGGTCTTTTTAAAAGTATTATTTGCAAGACTGAAGGTTTTAATTTTTACGGAAATCTCCATCGACTCTTTAGGGGACTTTTGACGGCCATAGAAATAACAATAAATCTACCACGTTCTTATGACTGTGGTCCTTTCATTACCCTATTGGCCTATTCTACAAAATCACAAAAATGTGCCGCACCGTTAAACCACTGTATTTATCTGCAGACTACCGTACAAATGCAATATGACTTTTAAATTGTAGTGAATAACATACCTCTAAAAAGGGGGCTGCATATATATAAGCTGTCTATAAATCACTTGGATTTCCTATAGATGGCAACCTTAACCTGGGATTTGATTTGCACGTTGAAGATGCGTTTCTAAGGGAATCTATGCGGGTCTGTCAGTTTTAAAGCGTACTTATCTGACCGTTTGAAACCCCATTAATCACGTGTGTAACACCCTGGAATGGACTTGCCGCGCATATTAGATTCCGCGACCAAAGTCAGCTGAGCAGACAAAACTATGTGTGTAATCTGTTGCACGAGTGAAGCTCGAGGCTCTAGACCGAATCAGGCCCAAGCAAAATTCTGTCCCAAGTCACGTCCCTAAGTTGAGTAAACTTAAGCTTTTCCGCTTGAATATCAGATCTTTATTTTTCATGGCTTAATCCTAATTTTCTGTTAATTTTTATTTTTGTTGTGCACTGCTCCCTCTTTTAATCGAATATAACTTGCAGACCGGCAGGTTTGTTCCATAAGGTGTTGAAACCTTGGGGATTCAGTTGCGAACAATATTGACTGCAAGAAGTTGCATTTTTTTCGCTTAAAGGCCTTTACTACCGTCTCCAAGGCCTTCTGCCCCTCTTAGCGGGCGCGGCCTTGGCGCGTCTAAAGAGCAGCTCAAGAAACACGATTTAATTGGCTAGTTCGATACTTGGGGAAAGATTTTCGCTGATTTAACGCTAGCTTCATTCCCGAAAATATCTTATATTTTAGCTGGAAACGATTGCCCGGCACCTCAGGTAAACATTGTTCTGGTCTGATACAGGGAAACAAATAACATTAGCATTGTTTCAGTCTGAAGAGGTTATAGGATTAGCGAGAATTTTGATTTGAGTTTTCTTACTTTGAGGTAGTTATATATAGTAGTAGTTTATATTGTTTGGCCTTCTGTTTTGAGGTAGAATAATCTGAAACTACACAAAACATAAAAGAAAAATTGTTTCTTCGGTTACATTTTAATCCTGGGTTAGCCGGCTTTAAAACAACCCGGCCAAGCCTACTGAAGTAAGAAAACAGATCATTCGACAAACTAAATTTATTACAAAACACATTCAATCAAGGTTCAGTTTATTTTCTCTTGGCTTTCTTGTTTTCTCCTCTGAAGTCGTGTCTAAAAAAGAAGGAAAGAGTTAACATTACATGAAAGTTTAACATGACTTGCAAAAATTTTATTTCACTTGTACCTGGATTGCCAGCGAGGGCCATGGTTCCACACTCTGCCGAATGAAGGAAGCCTGCAAAACACAACACAACAAATCTTAATGATTGCGTAAAACTCTTTATCGGTTTGACAGTTTGGTGTCGAAGCATTACTATCTAAACAAACAGATTCCTTTTAGCCGTGCGTCTGTTCAGTAATAGGAACCTTACGCCCCAGTGTACGACGGACGGTGCCGGCTCGGACAACGCCTTTCAAAAAGTGTGTTTATATTTCACTTTGGAATTTCGCATTTACTTGGATCTATTCAGTGTGTTTGTCGGTATTAAACCTTGCCAATACTGAATATGCTACGAATACGTTCAGTTCCATATAGAAATACGAAAAATTGACTGTAGTGGGTCCCGTTGTCAAATTAACTTGGAAATTGGTCAATTCATGTTGTTGATTTGCAGACGCGGGGAAGAAATGAACGAAGAATTATAACGCACGTGCAAAGGCATTGCTCTGCTTATTAAACCTTTTGTTTGTTGTCGTTCTCATCGCTGTTGGGTTGTGTTTTGCGCAACGTCCCTAATAGACCGTAGTAGACGTCCAAATGTGGTAAGAACAATGCATATAGAGCTGTGGTGCTCTCCTTAAGAACTACCCGTCACAAAGATTGTTTCCCTTCTCAGTGAACGCTGTCTAGAGTTAAAGTGAAATTTGTCCTGACCAGCCAAACATGGCTGCATCAGAGAGGTGTCTTACGCAAACTACAATGGTAACGGAAACGAGAACGCTACTAAACAAAAGGTTTAATGAGAGAGCAATAGCCATTCACGCGCATTATAAATATATGTATATATCTTAGCGGTTGGTCTTCAACAAAACAAAAGGGAGCTTAAGCAACGACGACGACACCGCCGATGACGACGCCTAGAAAAAATGAATTTATATTTTACAAACGAAATCCGCGATTGTCTAGATCTGTTCGGTTCGCCCATGGCTCCAAAAATGTGCTCAGCCTAAATATGCAATGACGGCGTTTAAGTCCAAATGGACGTACGAAAAATTAGCCGTCGTCGTCCACGTTCCGTAGACGACTCAGAACTTAATCATTTCACGTTGTTGTTTTTTGCGGAGGGCGGCAAAGAAATGTACAGAGATTTATAACGCACGTGCACAGCTATTGTTTTGCTCATTTAACCTTTTGTTTGGTAACGTTCCCGTTGTCGTTGCCGTCGTGGTTTGCTTAAGCTCCATAACAACGTGAAATGACAAAGTTTTGCGTAGTTTGGCGAACCCGAACGACGGTGGCTAATTTTTCGTATTTTTGTTTGGAACTGAACGATGGCGTTACATCTCTAGCTTGAGCAAGTTCTGAGACCGATAGGTGCACTGAACAGATTTAAACAATTGCGAAATTTGAAGGCAAAATATAAATTCAAATTTTACTAGGCGTTGTCCTCGGGGTTGCTGTCGTTATTGCTTAAGCTCCCTAATGTCATTAGGGAGCTTTAGCAAACTACGACGGCGACGGCGACAAGAGTATCCCCAAACAAAAGGTTTAATGAGCAAAACAATGGTTCTGCACGTGCGTTTTGAAATTTTGTACATTTCTTTGCCGTCCTCTGCAAAACAACAACGTGAAATGACCAAGTTTTACATATAGCAAAGATATCAGTGACGTCACCTATTGTTATTAATATGCCAACCAGAGAACTATTGGCTGGTGAAACAAAGAGTTCTTTTGTTTAACACTTCCAGCATTTAAATAACAAAAGCAATGTTTGTAAACAAATATCTTCGCTATTTTGTAAAACGCGAACCACAATGGCTAATTTTTGTGTCTTCTTTTAGAACTGAACGCTGTCCGGTGCATGTTTAGCCTGAGCAAATTTTCACAACGATAGGCGTACTGAACAGATTTAGAGTTGCGACATTCGAAAGTTAAATATAAATTCATGTTTTACAAGATGTCACTCCCGCCGTCGTCATTACTAAAAAACCCTATTATTACTTGACAGTAGGAAGACGATCTTCATTGCTACTATAAACAGCCTCAGAGGAGTCCCCTGCTATGACAAGTTTGACAAGGCGATGTAGTTACTCACCAATCATCGCTCGTTTCCTTTTTCCTGTCAAAATTTGCACCAACTCTGTTGGGATTTTTGTTGTTAGCGTTTACTTTCTTCATCCGTTCAACTGCAAACACATTGTCAGCATATTATTAAATTCATTTTAGCAACACTGAAATGTTAGAGGGTAAGTCTGTATTTAAGCCTAGCGACCCAACAGGCCGGCGTAAATCTACAATTTCAGTGGGGTGAAACAATAAAAATACTGTCAACTAGAGCTTTTAATGCCCTTAGCTTATATAAGCAATCCCCGGTTATAGGCCCATCTTCTTGTAATGCAAAAAATTCCTCCGGTGATAATCCTCCCTCTAGCTTTAAGCCCTAAATCAATTTGCTTTCTCCAAAAGTGTTAAAAACTATATTCTATCTCAGCAATATCAAATGTAAGCTTCCACAAATCAAAAGTGTTAAAAACTATCTCCTATCCAAGCAATACAAAACGCAAGTTTCCACAATTTTTCTAGCTTTTTAAATTTAGTAATCTCTCCCTCTCTCCCATGTTATGGAGGCTAACTCGATAACCTCGCGGTCTGTTTGGTCTCCATGCACAAACTATAGACCACTGTTCACCTTTCATTCTTATATATGTATCTTTTCCTTTTTTATGTTAACATTGTAACTAAAAAAGTGACGTTGAAGTTGAATTCGTTATATTAGGGAGCCTAAGCACGCGCGTTTTTGAGAGGCGGACGGTAACTGGAAGTGAGCTGTTTTCACTTTTAACTTGCCCGCACACAACCACAATCACATAGCTAAGTATCTTTTCTCCAATAGAAATAAGTAGCATAAAAGTCTAGGAGACAATACTTTCCTAGCACGCGAAATGTTCTCTTCCGGTTACCGTCCGCGTCCAAAAAACGCGCGTGCTTAAGCTCCCTATTATGGTGTTTTAAAATTTTGTTACCAGCATAATTATGAAAAATGTATTGCGATTAACATGTGCAGCTATAGCTCGATTCTAAACGCTTTTTATTAACTCCAGTTATAAGCCCCCCTCTGATATAAGCTCCTCTGTTTATAAGCTCATCTAAAAACCCCCCCGCCCCTTCCAAAAAAAATAAGTCGGTTGGTATCAATTGATACACCTGGGTAGGAAGAGGCACTGTGACAGTAAAGTGTCTTGCCCAAGACAATAATTAATGGTACAGACCTGACCAGTCTCGTACAGCACAAAAGCTTTGTAAGTTTCCAAGCTACAACACTTGAGCAGACAGATTTTCGATAAAAAGTACATGAGCATCTACGATTCTATACAATATCCAAATTGTCTGTAAACACTTTGAGAGGCATGGTGGCCTCAGAGTAAGTACACTCGTCTCTGGATCGAATGGTCTGAGTTTCAGTCCTGGCCAAAGACACTGTGTTGTGTTCTTGGGCAAGACACTTAACTCTCACAGTGCCTCTCTCCACCTAGGTGTATAAATAGGTACCGACGAACTTAATGCTGGGGAAGTAACCCTGTAATGGACTAGCATTCCATCTAGGAGCAGCAGAAATACTTCTAGTCACTATGTGCTGCAGAAACCGGGATGAACTGTGACCTGGTGGGTCACTTAGCTTGTATGTAGACTTCACATTCAATCTATAGAGTTTGATAACATTTAAACTTTTGAGTTATTTCACAAATGAAGACATACCATGATTTTTGAAGGCATCATAGGATGGGCCAATAACATCATTACAAGCTGCGCTGTTCGTCTACATCACAAAATAGCATGTCATAAGGAGGTGAAATTAAAAATGCATTGAAGAGTTCTTTTTTGATTAATGTGGGTACCATGATCGACGGACATGGAAACAATTTAAATTTTGAACATCTGGTCATGAGTTACAAGTAAGACTGGTGTTAAATGAAGGGTAGTAAGAAGTTATTTGGTCACTTAAGTTTCAAAAAGATGGTCCCAGCGATCAACACCATTTTATTTTCCCAGAAATAGAATCTTGAGTCAGGATGGTATCAATAAACCCATTCGAACACCCCTTACAGAGTATAGAGACTGAATGGTATCTAGCAAATTGTGGGTCTCGGAAACTTTGGCCTCATTTCAAATCTATGAATCCTTTGTGATAGGTCAGGGAGTCTCACTTTTGAGCGCATCATTCTGTCTCAAGAGTCTAGTGTCAGACTGGGATTTTGAAAGAAAGAGTCTCAATGTCCGAGTAAGTCTTGAATTTTACCATTTTTCACCTCTTGTACTATAGGTTCCATGTGATGATGACCACTTTGTACTATGCCAATCATGTAACATTCATTATTTCAAGATGTGCTTCTCAGCTCTTTACATACCTGACTGTTATTATCATCATCATCATCTCTCAACCAGGGGGGTGTTGCACCTAAATAAAAATCAATACTTTGGTAAGTTAGTAACCCCCTTAAGACACTTATCAAACTGTTATTAGTCTTTGGGGGAACTCTCAAGTGAAAAACCTGGTGATGCATCAAGTCTTGCTTGAGGGTGTAAATCATAGATTTTTTGTCTGACAAGGGATGTTCAGGATTAAATGCCACTATTTTCAGCTAACAAGGAATCTAAGGTTGCTGGCACACAGAAATGGTAAAAAAAGGCCGAGTCATGCCCAGAATGTTGTAATCATAGTAAGTCATAGTAATTTTTTCTTGGACAATTCTGTCCAAGGGGGAAAGGCGCAATGAGGTTAACCCTTATGTGAAGGACCAAACCGAGAGACAAGACAAGACCAGACCGCAACACCGGGAACAACTTCCTTAATTCATGTGTCACGGAAAATATAATCAGCTAATCTCGCATCACAAGAATACTCCTGTACGACCCTCCGGAATGGACTACCTTCAGTAAGTGGTTTAATCCAAATTTCCCAACAAAAATCCCTGCCCTTTCCACACGGGAGCATTTTCAAAACGGTAGAAGGATAAAAATGACAGAGTATGCTTTGTTTTCAAAAGTTATTGCAAGCACGAAGTCTAGTCATCTTGACAGCGACTTGTTAGACAGAAGTGTTCAGTGTGTTTTATAGTTTTATTATTCCAACTGATTTCTGGAGTTTTATACAATATTATCATGAACCAAATGCACAGAAACATCATTCTAAAGTGCACAAGAAACAAGGTAATGATGTGAAGTATATATGAAATAATTCATATTTGAACTGCAGTTGTAGATGAAAGTGAAGAATGATCATCGCAGTTAATTTTCCAATTTAAGCAATTGGAAAGAAGTAGCCTGAAAAAAATCAAGGCTTCAACAGGATTCGAACCTGTAACCTCTGCGACACCCGTGCGATGCTCTACCAACTGAGCTATGAAGCCACACATTGGGAGCGAGGTCAATTTATTGAGAACTCAATAAATTGACCTCGCTCAGTTGGTACAGCATCGCAGTGGTATCGCGGAGGTCACAGGTTTGAATCCCGTTGAAGCCTTGATTTTTTTCAGGCTTCTTCTTTCCAATTGCTTAAATTGGAAAATTAACTGCGATGACCATTCTTCACTTTCAAAGAAGGTAATGCTTCCAACTTATTTATGAGAAATCTGACCTGTATGAACATTTCCTTCTCCCTTCTTTAACTCCTGCCAAAAAAAAAAAATAAATAAAGTTACGATAATTATACTGTTAATGTTAAAATGTACTGCATAACCTCTTAGGCCCCATGCTTTTTAGTCACTATTCCCTCGTGTACTGTACAGGTGGGGGTTAATCACAATGCTTGGTGGGTTTTGCTCAGTTATGAGTGTCATGAGTCAAGCTCTTCATGGTAATCTGATACATACCAGATTCCTGCAGGGAAATGGCATCTCATTATTTTTGAGAATGCCTTAATAACAATAGTTACAAGTATGTATTTAGTTTTTAATGCCACTGCATGGCTCAAGCAGAGAAAAGAGAATTTCATTTTGTTCGGGTCAAATTAAATCAACAAGCCCTTGATTCTCAGTGTGTATAATTGTCTTTTTCACACCTTTCATATTTATGTGAGCTAATCAGGTCCTTGATCCTTCTTTCAAACTACCTACATGAACTTGAATTTGTCGCAAAAACACCAATGCTGTTAAATTGCAATGATCAAGTCAATGACAAAGAGTAGTTTTTACTTCTGTTAAGCGGTATTCATATGGTATTGCAGGCTTAGTGCGATTCAGCATTGTACTAGCATGTTCCAGCGTGGCCACCCCTGGTACACTTTGGTTGTAAGATTGACCAGTTTCCTGCACATGTTTGGTCTATTCATTGATTTTTTTGGATCCCCCTCCTCTCTCCCCTCCTAGTCTCCACTGTTAACTCAGTGTGGCAGGTGCCTGGAAAACTGCATGGGGGCTCATGGCTGGGTTGGGGAATTGTCAGCCATGGGGGCATTATACTGTCTAAGGGTCAGCTGGTCCCAGTGGATGTACCTGGATATCCCAGCCACCCATCTTTCATACAGCAGGATGCAGTTGTTAACCCTTTACTTCCCAAGAGTGACTTATAGATTTTACTCTGTCTAACGCCAGACGATTTTACTCGTCAAAGGGAGAGCCCTTGGGGCTTAAAGGGTTAAGGAAGATATAGAAATAAATGGCCATTGTGGGGAGGTTTGATCATTCTGATGCCCAGAACATAAAAGGTGTGCCATACCGGGATTCCTATACAAGTAAGATTATCTCCAAATGCCTCAGCCGTCTGGATTTGTGTTGGAATGACACCATTTGAGAAAGTAGAACCTACAAGACAAAGAACAACCTCTTTAATGACCACTTTTTGGGATTAGTTCTCTCTAGGTTGAAGTACTTGTAAATACATGGTCAGGACTTTTCCTATTTAAATTTCACAAACAGTAAACTCACTTTTAGAGGCATTGTCAATTGAATCCATAATCCATGGAAACCACTGAGTTGATCCTGGTCTAACATCAACAAAATTATAATGTCATATTTAAAGCTGATGTTTATTCAGTAAAAGGACCTGTTCCAGCGAGTATCTGATGGACTACAAAGAGTACTCATATTCATGAGCATGTCTGTGCATGAAACCACAGTGTGTGACCATTCAAATGAAAGCTATTGAGCAGAATGTATATACCTCAAGTGGTACTGTATATTATACTGCACAAGATAATTCTTGCTTAAGTCAATCAAACCTGGAGTATGACCCATTTAATGACAGGGCTATTTGCTCTCAATATTTTGAAAAATATGAAATTTTGGCTGAAATATAGTACAAAAAATACTAACTATAATTACCTGTATTTTACAATTCCACCACCCCAAACCCTTTGACCTTCATGCCTGTATTTAAACATTCAAGTAAAAAAAGTAATAATAATTCTATCTGTAACAATTTATCATACCATCCTTAATATCAATAACTGCAATGTTAGATAAACAATTTTTTCAACATCTTTTTAAGTATTGGGGAACATGAGACTATAAAAATCAAGCTTACATTTTATTGCAGCCTGTGTTGGTTATGGTTGAATTAGATGCTTGATTGACGGATGCTTGACAGGTTATATGAGATACCTAATGCAGCCCCCAAGTTACTGTGATGTGTTCATGGCAGGCCATAGTGCCTCTTAGCCTGTGAACAGACCCTGGCTAGAAGGGTTTGACTGTGGCTGGAAGGGCTGAGAAGGAACTCACTGAGAGTGGAGTGGCCGAGGGGCCCCTTAATTAGAGGATCTTTTCACAGGCTAGGTGCCTCTTCACACCAAAGGGTATAAGTGGGTCCCAGTGAATTGAATGCCAGGGTAATAGCTCTGTAATTAACTAAAATCCGGGAGGGGTAAAACAAATCAGGAGTAGAAGTGTTCCTAGTTTCTTCATGTGGAAGAAAATGTAAGACTGAATTCTAGGCTTGAAACCAAAGTCAACCAAGGCCTTTCTTTGGATTTAAAATCATCAAGCTACTTGTAACATTATGGCCAGAAGAAAATTCTGAAATCCACTTGCCCAGTGAGCCAGTAAATTTCAGCTTTCAATTGCCACCACATGAACATTACTTGTCTGATTAGAATATGGTAGAATATGGCAATGGGAGAGTGGAAGAGAAAAAAATACACTTCGATTTTAAATTAGTCAATGCTTTGAACTCGTTGTTTTACTCATGTTCTGAAATAGTTTCAGAGTGGAGGTTATCTTTTATCAGACATCTGCATGCAAGACTACCAAGGCCAATTTCACTTACAAGCCAACCAGTCCTCCAACCTTTTACTTTCACTTGCACAAGACCAAAATTTACTTGCTCCTTGTAAGTAGACCTGTTGTTTTTTTCCTCTGCCCTGAGCCCGCTTCCTGGTTCAAGAAGTTCCTTCATAATTTTATTGCCAATTGTAATAATTATGATAATCATTACAATCATGCATTCACCAGTTTCTTGTTTAAAAATTCATCATTAATACAAACCATCCTGTTGGATTCTGAAGAATTCCTTGTTCATTTTGCATGGTCTTGTAAACAACTTCTGGCAAAACTTGAATCTCTGGTGGCTGTTGTTAGATATTCAGGAAACAATAACAAAACCAAACACAAAACAGGAAGAGATGTTTTCTAATGGATGATTGTAGTAACTGCAATTTAACCAAAACTAAACAAATTGAACCTGATCTATCACAACCAAAGTGAGTAATGCGATGAGCCAGTGAGAAATTCAACAGAAAAAAAACAGTGCTGAAGAGATGGAGAAACTACCGTAACAACTTTTGCCCCCTACCCCCAAGGGGAGAAAGGGTTTATGTCAAGTA
>CM042755.1:4259359-4261859 GCA_022496165.2 Catalaphyllia jardinei | reverse complement strand
TTGAAATTCAGTGTTTTTAAACCACAGGACATGAAGATGGCCGACAGAATATGTCATGTATGTTTGAAAACAAATACTCATTCAGTGATTTTTAGCAATCTAAACTGTTGAAGTATTGTGAAAAGTGTTTATGTGAATATCTGGTAGTTGAAAAGGGCAAACGGATCAATTTTATAGCAGAAGTGAATTACAGATGTTTTCATTGATTTCCGGCTGTCATTACTGTCTCTCTCCCCAGGACACAACTATGGCGTTTCCATACCGAGCTCTTCAAATTTGTGTAAAACATTTTGACAGCTAACATGAGTACGAAAAATCACAAAGACCCGAGACTTGGCAAAGTGGATAAGCTATTATTCTCCTATAATATCACCAAATCTTGACTGTTTTTATTCGATAGTTTTGATTTTATTTTTTCATTGCATGACAGTGAAAACCAGCGATACTGGTGCAGTGCTCTACCAGCTGAGCTATTGAGCTATTCTTCACCTTCTATGGGTATATTAGGAATTCACAAGTTGACCAGCTCCAGATGGCTTGATTGTGTAACCACAAGACTGAATTAATTGACTTTAATCGACGAATACTTAATCACAAACTTCTAACAGGGACAGAACGAACAGGACGGCCACGCTTAAATAAACACAACGAGTACATAACGAGTCCAAGTTCAAACATGGAGGTTCTCACGTGCAATCGGGCACGTTTTTTAACTGTCTCTGCGCATGTGCCAAACGCACACCGCAGGTTAATAGGCTTGCGGTCTAAACTACTAGTCACCAGATTCCACATACTGGGGGCGGGGGCGTGAAGCAATTCGTTTGCTTCTTCTAAGGGTTTCGACCTGTGGAATCTGCAGTTCAGTTCCTGTAAAGTGTTCCTTAGGATCCGTCAGTGTGACTTCCAAGGGATACAAGAGATGTATTGAACGATTGGTGACTCCGGAGTTTGTTTTGATCTCTGCCGCTCTAACTAGGCCATCACTGCCACGGAGAACTTTCTTTACAATGGCTAACTTCCAGGAACTACGAGGAACATTTTCAGCGTGCATAAGTACAACATCCCCGACTTTAATGATCTCCCCCTGCGATCCTCGCTTGGACTGATACACATGACGCTCCCTCAGCGAAGCAAAGTACTCACTCTTGAACCGTTGGACAAAGTGCTGGAACAGCAATGAGCGTCGTTTGAAGGCCTTATTGAGTTGATCATGTTCATTGAAGTTTTCATCCTCCAACTCGTCAGGATCAACAACAGGGTGTGGCAAAGCAGTAACATCGAAACCATACAGCAACTTTGACGGTGTCAAGGGTTCTGGATCATTCACATCATGGTAGACGAATGTGATTGGGCGATCATTTACGACTGCTTGAATCTCTTTGATGAGTGTTTGTAACTCGGGTAGACTAATGAGGGCGCGACGAAGAACTTTCTTGATTGACAGCTTAACTACTCCAATCAGTCGCTCATACATGCCTCCCCAGTGCGGTGACTTGGCAGGAATATGCCTCATCTGAACTCTCTTCTGGGCAAAGTGATGCTGCACAGTTTGATCTTCTATGACTTGGAACAACTTCTGAATTTCTTCATCCCCTTTCTGGAATGTTTTGGCGTTATCACACAGGATCAGTGAAGGAGTTCCATAGATGGCACAGTGACGCCTAAATGCAAGGAGGAACTGATCGGTCGTCATGTCATCAACAATCTCCAAATTTACATTGCGAGTGGTGCTACAGGTGAACAGGCAGACATAACATTTCTCCGTCTTGTTACCATTCTTGACCATCAGATGGCCGGTAAAATCCATCCCCACTGTAGAGAATGGTTTCACCTTGTTAAGGCGAAAGTCAGGCAAGGGGGGTGAATGGGGTAGCTTGTATGCTCCCCCTATTTGGTATCGGCATTTGACACAATGCTTGAGCACCCTTGCAATTTCACTTCGTGCTGATGGCAACCAAAATCTCTTACGCAGTGCTACAACAGTGTCTCTTACTCCAGCGTGAAGCTGTCTCTCGTGAACTGAACGAACAAGCAGAGTTGTGAACTGAGACTTTTTAGCGATGAGAATTGGTTCTCTTGCATCTTGTTCGAGCATTGCATGCTCGAGTCTGCCGGGGGCAACTAGAAGGCCATCTGTGTTTAGCTTCAGATTAAGTTGACGAACCAACTGAGGTCTGGGTTTGACGTGCTGACGGGTGGGTCGTGACTGCTTTGAACAAAGATAGTCTCGTTCTTGCCTGAAATGCTGAATCTGGTGAGCACGAAGAAGTACCACTTCCGATCGGGATATTTCAGTAGCTGTGGGAACTGGAATTACTGAATCAATGACTGACGGGCATTGGCGTGATCCACGGGACTTATCGTAGGCACGCTTCAGGCTGGAAATGAATCTCAAGACATAGGACATTGTGCGAAGCATGCTGTCATAGGACTGAAAGCGTGAGATGTCAATCAAGTCTTGAAGACTGCCTGGGTTAGACTGTTTACCATGGACAAGACT
>CM042755.1:4236859-4254359 GCA_022496165.2 Catalaphyllia jardinei | reverse complement strand
GATATGAACTCAATAAATTGACCTTGCTCCCAATGTGTGGCTTCATAGCTCAGTTGGTAGAGCATCGCACCGGTATTGCGGAGGTCATGGGTTTGAATCCCGTTGAAGCCCTGATTTTTTTCAGGCTTCTTCTTTCCAATTGCTTAAATTGGAAAATTTACTGCGAGGATCATACTTCACTTGCAGAAATATTATTATTGTTTTCAAATCACACGATTTCACAGTTGTATCCCCTTGGTGTTCCTGAGAATTAAATACAGCATTGAGAATTATTTCATATATGCTTCAGATCATTTCACTGCACAGGAAGATATGAACTCAATAAATTGACCTCGCTCCCAATGTGTGGCTTCATAGCTCAGTTGGTAGAGCATCGCACCGGTATCGCGGAGGTCATGGGTTCGAATCCTGTTGAAGCCCTGATTTTTTTTTTTCAGGCTTCTTCTTTCCAATTGCTTAAATTGGAAAATTAACTGCGATGATCATTCTTCACTTGCAGCATTGAGAATATTGTACAAACCTGCTAAATTTTTCCTTGTCAACCAGAAACTTGCTTTTCAGGTTTTGATCAGCTCCATTTTCCCACCAGTACTGGTGGAGATTCTTTCTGTGACTCTCACTGGAAATAACCATAAATAAACATGCAACTCAATGCAAACTATTAAAACTTTTAGACCTATGAAATCCATGCAGGTGTAGGGAAGCTGGCTGTATGCAAGTATCACAAAAGTGAAACTTTACTCATTATCAAGACACACTACCAAGACAAAGCATATCTAACCCAAATCTTCCAGATCAACCGGAAGTATTCCAGATACAGGCCGAATCTCCTATTCTCTCATGCGGGTGTCTAGATTTTCCAAATATCAAGGAAAAAGCACATAACGTACATTTTTTTAAAAACTCTTGATACATATTTTGGCAAATTTTTAACAATAAGGCAGAAAATTTTGAAATGTTTGAATATTCGATGCACTTTAGTGGTTGAATCAGCAGAGCTCTACTTTAAACATTTATATTTTCCAGGGTCAAGAAGGAAAAATTGGGGAACTCTCAGATTTAGAGTTTTTCAGTTTCGCATCGCTGAAGGCAGGGTGTGAGAAAGATCAACCCTGGGCAAAGGTTTGAACCCTTTTTTCAAAACTTAAGGATGGGGCTATATTGAAATAATGCAGTGCCTTGAAAATATTTACCTTGCAAAATGCTCAAAAACTCCACCGTACTTGATGGTGACATCTCTATCAGTCACATGTTTGTTAACATTCTCAGTGCAGAAATGACACCAGAATCTTGATCCTGGCTCTAGTTCGCCATCCTCTACAGAAGGTTTCTTTAGAAACTTCCTTGCTTCGTCAACCTGATTAAAGGAAATTATAAACAATTATTAGATTTGGTTTTTGTGATATCCAGAATAAGGGTTATCAGCCTCAGCCTTCGGCTTCGGCTGATAACCCTTACCAAGACCCTGATTATTCTAGATATCACAAAAACCGAATCTAATAATTGTTTTATCGCACATTGCACAAAAAAATGAAAGTTATGTTTTCGCTTCTTCACTGATGGGAAGCAACACAAAGAGCACGAATTTGACATGACTACCCTTAGAAATCATGCACTGCGGTCATACATGACATGATAACCCATGACCTTGGATGTCCTTGACATGATTATTGTATAATCTGCAGTTATGACGTCATGGGCGCTGTTTTCGAAAATTCACTGTACACTTTCGGCCAATCAGAAAAGATTGAGAGAGTTCAATGTATCATAATTTAGGTTAGCTTATTTTTAAGCTTGGTACAAAACACAACAAATCTTACGACAAAATTATACAAGTCCCAAACCTTTTTTCCAAATTTCATCAGAGTCTTTCCAAGCAAAACTTTATGTTTTCGGGAATAAATGTGTTTTCTTCCTTGGTCATGATTCAAACGGCAGAGAGAACAAAACTTAAACTGTCCCTTCACCTCATCTGAGCTACTGTCCGCCATCTTGGAGCTAAACTACCCATATACCTTTGCAAATCTTTTGGGGGTTACCACTGATCTGGTATTCGCTGGCTCATTATTTTTGCAGAGGTGAGTGAGTCAGAAGTCAGAGTGCGGAAAATGTTTGCTCTTCTCATCGTGGCCTCTTCGCGGTACATTAGTTCTACTTAATGGGGAGGAAGTTGAACTGTTCAGAAGCGCCACAGCAAGTGAATGGATGTTATACGTGGCACAGAATGACCAGAAGAGCACCGTGACTTCTGTAAACAATGTTCTCTATTGACAATGTTGACATGAGCCTCCTGTCAACGGTGTCTGAGAAATGTGTCGTTAACTGTCAATAATGGCCCCCGACTGTTTGAGCGCTACAGATGTGCAGCTGAAAACGAAAACAATACTTCTCATGATTATTTTATGAGCTAAGCTGCTAGCCTAAGGAGAAACAAATTAGTGTGGTCTAATTTAATGGCTGAAAATCCAGTTTTCTCGAAGAGATGGCACGTATGTTGGGCTAATGTCACTAATGGCTTTTAAAGAAGAGTTAATTGGTTGAGCGTTTTTAAAAGATCTTTAGCTTACATTTGCTGCGTATTTATGTTGTTTCCAGTTGTTTGCTTTTCGGTAGGGAGAAAGGCTAAATAGACTTACTCGTAGGCTTATGGCGGTGTGATTAATGGCGGGAACTTGCTTCGTTTGTAAATCTAGTTTGGAATCGCCTGGAAAGGTGGTGAGTTTACGGTCCGCTTTAAATCATAATCCTTCTTCAAACGCTTTTGGATTTAACTCTGAGCCACTGGTTTGTCATCGACATTGCTTTATTTGCTCGGTGTGTTTGGCCACACTGGACGAGAAATGCGACTCGTGCGGGGTTTCCATTGAACACAGGTTGTACTGCAAAACGCATTTCGAGAGTTCACAAGAGGATGATGCACTAATACAGGCACTGAAAAGCTTCAAAGCGAGAAGCCTGGCTTTAAAATCAGCGCTTGAGGAAGAAAGCGTTGTCAGTGATTTTCAAGAGGAGTCAAGCTTACATAGCAGCTCGTGTGTTTGCAGCGAACCGAAGTATGTTCAACGAGTGAAGGGATATTATTCAGAATGCACCGAAAAGGAATGCCCACAGAGAGATTCTTTCACGAAAAGTCACGAGAATCGATTTAAAAGCTACTCTGATCTTGGTTCAAGTAGAATCAGTGGGCATGCAGCGGCTTCAGTAGCCCCCGACGATTTCTATCGTCACTTCTTTTACGGAGTAAAACACTGGAATTTCTGTACCAGGGAAGAAGACATTGGTTTCGTGCTTATTACGTTAAGACCAGAGTCAAGTCCGCATTCAAAAGGTTATTTTAGGTGAGTAGTTAAAATTTCATAATGTCGTGTGCTGAAAACGTGTCAAAAGACAAAGATTTCCTTTTTTTTTTTGCTCGCCTAAATTACGAATTTACATTCACATTATGTTTTAATTTTATAATTTGTCAACCTTTCAAAATTGGTAATATCTCATTCAGATGTGAATAATTTGTGAACTTTGCCAGTAAGTAGTTTTTAATTTGTCGGAAAACCAATAAGAGATACCTGTGTTGAACTTTTTCAGTTTTTTTTTCTTGCTAAGACCACATTGTGATAATATTTTCATTTAAATATTATAGAACATGTGTTTTCCTATTGCATTTTCCAATTTAAAATAATGGTCCTGTTTATTCAAAGATATTTTGTAACTCTATAAGCTTGGTGAAATGCGATGGCCAATATTTGATTGTTGATCAGTATCGACCACTGATTAATTATCCTTTTCTATGTTTTCATTATGCAGCAGACCAAAAATTTAATTAACTTTGATCTAACTTTCACTCAATGTGTAATATCTTATTATTGATTTATGGATGCTTGGCATGGAGTATTTTATTCTGTTAATGGCAGCTGTAGACTCCATAGAAATAAAAAAAAATTATTTTGATTGGATTTGAATACCTTGTCAAAGTTCAAACTATGGTCACTGGTTGACAACAAGCCATTTTGGAAATATATCCTATTAAATACATACTGAAGCTATATGAACACAACGAATACCAAGCTATATTGAGCACATGGTGGACACGGTTCTAAGAGCCCACAGATCTGATGTAACAGAACATAAACAAAGCTGCTGATATGCCCAGACTCTTGTGAGGCAGGAGCACAAAATACACCACAACCCATGCCACCAGCTCGCAAGAGGAAACATAAAACCGATAAAAAAGTCACTTGTGGAATAAATCATTCGGGCATCAATATTTTTTTTATTCTAAATCTGACCTCATTTGTTCACAGAATTGATGAAGCATGGTTCAAAATACTAATTATCCATTGAATACAATTTCCCCGGATTTTTTTTTGTAAAAAATATCAAGTTTAAAGATTCAATTGTCGGGGGGACAATTTTTTATCTGTCGGGCACTTAAAGAGTATTTTCAGCCTATCTTACAATGATTCATGATGGCTTCAGGAATCAGCTATTTTAAAAAAATGTCAACTTAATATCTAGTAATTGTAGTTAGAATAAATCTGAGAGCGTTCTATCATGAATGCTGTTCACTGATTGGGCATACTACTCACTATCTATTCTTTGTGAAGAGGATTTAGATAAAGGTTCGAATAACAAGTAGATTTTTACTAAAACAATACTGAATGATAATTTGTTCTTGAGAATTTTCTATGTATGATAGTTGACTCATTAACTATTACATGTTGTAAGATAATTTGGTTTTATCAACTGAGTTGATAATGTGAATTAGCCACCGTAAAGAGATTCAGAAGCTGACGTTTCGAGTGCTAGCCCTTCGTCGATTTACTCCGACGAAGGGCTAGCGCTCGACCCTAAAAATATAACAATTCCTTGTTTGCCTCAGGTTGTTTCAAGACGTTTTGTTTACTGTTCGTCAAGATAATATTGATATAGGCAGAATCTGCAGAGGGAAGGAGAGAGAACGAAAAAAAAAAAACAACCCACGTTGGTAGGATCACAAAAAATCTACACTGCATTCGAATCATGTTTGGTTTGCCTTATAACTATAGACCAAATTTTTTACTGAAGATGACTCAAAAACTCTTCAAGCCAAGCAGTTTGGTTAGTGCGATGTCTGTTGCGTGACAGTTTCGTGATACAAATCGAGAGTCACATTGCAGAACCAGATACATTCACATATAGGGCATTGTATCAACGAACAGTAAGCAAGACGACTTCAATCAACCTACGGTTAATTACAGGAAATTGTTTCACTTTTCAGTCTGAGTTTTTGAGACACCCAATGAGCCGGCGAGTACTTATCATGAATGAGAGTGTGGAGGATAGTATCTCCCAGAGTATCTTCAACGCAACAAGAACCGGCAATGGATTTAATAAAGTATCATATATGTTCTCTTTCTCCAAGCAAAAAAGGGGAAATGCTGTTTGAAGCAACTAGAACATGCACCTGGTTGAAACTTGATGTTTGCAGCATGTGTGTGAGATTTGCAACACAACCTCGACCCAAAAAATCAGGTTAAATATTTTGCCAAAGCAAACAGCGCTTTCACCATATTCTTACATTGAAGGCTTGACAGATTTATAGTTCACCAATTTAAGACTGTTTCCTTGTTTTCAAATCAAGATTCTAAGGTCGGAAAGCATATACCATCTTCGTCATCCTCATCTTCCCCTGTCACATCTCCTTCTTCCACAACCCGACTCGATAGCGCTGAACGATCGAATTAAAAGAGTCCTCCCCTTCTACTGCTAGCTGCAGTGTCTTAGCATCACACAAAGATGATGTATTACTGGATAATTCAGCATCTGAGGACTTTTTTCCATGAATAAAACCTCCAAAAATACGGCTCAGTGAGCGCTAACTTTGTAGGAAATACACTGACTGGAAGTGAAGCGATCAAATTTTGCACACCTCATAATATCACTAGTTCCAGGCCTCAGAAAACGAGAATTGCATTTTTGCCAACTTTGCAGGGATAGAAAAATTATTTTGCATACCGGACCAGAGCTTAAATTGGAAAACTATGAATCAGTGCAACACAGACTTCAATTTTCTGGAATAAAAAAGGGGGCAAAAATTTTATTTCATAGGCACTTTAAGGTTATGATAGTTGGTTTTGTAATGAGGTCAAATATACTTATTTAACTTAGTTAACAACTAGGAGCATGTTGCATAATAGTTAGCGTGGTGTTGGCATGGCATTGGCGTGGCATTGGCGTTTATTAGCGTTTTTGGTAGCTTGCTGTGGCGTTTCCTGTTAGGGTTTGGCATTACCTTTGTAGGCCCGGTGCCAAGCAGTCCTGGGAGCCTGGGTCAGCGGTTATTGTTGTAATTTATGCGTGTGCTATTACATGTGGTCAGAGTTTTACTGTGCTTAGTGTCTGGGGCGTCTTGACCAGTTTTTGGAGTGTTTTGTCCAGGGTTATTCCTGGTTAGTACATGCGTTGTTACATAGTTTACACCTAGGAGCGAGTCTGGCCCATCATATGGCAGCAGTCATACAGTTAGGGACCCCTGAGGTTTACACTGTCCAGTGGTATTCTGAGTTAGTATGTGCATTGTTACATAGTGTTAGTATATGGTTAGGGACCCATATGGTCAGGGACCCCCTGGGTTTGTCATTGTCCAGGGTTATTCCCAGTTAGTTTACAGCAAGGAGCTAGTCTGGCCGGTCATACGGCAGCAATCTCACGGCTAGGGACCCCTGGGGTTTACATTGTCCAGTGGTATTCTGGGTTAGTATGAGGTTATTGTATTTTGCTTAGTTATCAACGAGGGGCAAGCGCAGCCGTGGCGTTCTGGCGTTTGTTTGTAGCGTTCCCCACTCAGTTGAGTGTCTCCGTGTTATGGGCTTTGCTGCATTCCAGGTGTGACTTGGCAAAGGTGTAGCATAATTGGCGTTCCCAGTGTTTCCTGAGTGTTCCCTGTGTCCCCGGCATTATGGGTTGTGCAGTGTTCCTGGTATGACTTGGCAGTGGCATAGTGTTTTTGGCGTTCTCAGTGTTTCCCTAAGCATTCCCAGCGGTTTTGTAGCATTCTTGTAGGATTCCCATCATAGCTAGTCATGTGAAATATATATGAAATGATTCATATTTGTACTGCGGATATAGATGAAAGTGAAGAGTGATCATCACAGTAAATTTCATTTCATTCATTTCATTCATTCACTTTCATAGCTAGTCATGTTTTGTTGTTCATGCATGCTGGTTGGCTTGCTTTGCGGTCAGGCATTTGTTAGCGTTTGTTTGTTTGTTTTTAGTAGCCATTTGTTAGTGTCATGGCCATCTGTTAGCGTTGTTAAGCGTTTGGTGCATTCTCTAGTGTTTGCCACATTCATATGGTTTAATATGGACCCCTGGGGTGGACCTTGTCCAGTGGTATTCTTGGTTAGTGTGTGTGTGTTTTTGTCCCCTGTGTTTGCAGCATGTTCATTGCTCTGTAAGTGTGGAATTGTGGGTTGAATTCTGGTCTTTTCGTAGTTCTTGGCTTTCTCTTCTGCGTTAGGGCTGCGACATCTACATCAGTTAGGGCAGTAGGTTGTCTGCCCGGGGTTGGCTATGGGCAATTTTTGGCCATGCGTGGCTCTTCCCCAGGACCATTATTTTGTGTCGCAGATGGCCGTCCCTTAACATGCCAGCTGCTGTCCTCCACTGTGCAGTCTCTTCCACCATTCAGTGGGCTACTCAGGCAGTTACTCTGGCCATAGCTTCTGAATTGGTGGGGCCACTACCGCTGCCTTCCGGGGACTGCCAGATGACCTGGCTAGGACTTTGATCTATGGTTTAGCGACACTCACTTGCCATATCTGCACGTCAGCTAGCTCTCTTAGCTAGGTTTCTATTGGAGTAGGTATGGCGTTTGCGGGTTTCTTTTTCTGGCGTTGGTTGCCACAGGTCTGGCCTCTTGGGCACTGTGGCTCTCTGGCCACGAGCCTCCATTTCTGGTCTGGGTCAGTCCGGAGGTCTTCGGCATGGTGGGCGGGGCTCGTGGCTGGGTTGCGGGTAGGGCAGGCTTGTGGGGTGCTCTTGCTACCTGGGTTTGGGGTCAGCAGCTCCAGCCCCCATGTTACTGGGCACCCAACCTCCATATGTGATGCAGGCATTATTGAAAAATGAGAAAAATCTTTTTTTTGCTGTTCAAATTGAGAAGACTGAGAAAAATAATTTGCTAAAAGAATGGAGAAAAAAGTTCTTTTACTTTTTACAATAAAGAGAAAACTATTTTTGAATCTTGTTAAAACTCTTATGGCGTGTTGACAGCTCTAATTAAAATTCACCACCAGTTGTCACATGTAATGCAAATTGCGACGTGATATTTTATTTGCGCAAGCGAATGGTTCTAGATCTGGTTGTTTCATCACAAGTTAGCTTTTGTTCTTGTCAAATTTTCTTTATGTCAGGAAGAAAACCGGCCAAAAAACTTGTTGCCTATTTTCATCTCCAAAGAAGCTGAAGAGGCAGAAATCTGCTAGAACCAGGAGGTTCAGCCAACCGTTCTCGATCTGGTTGTTTCATCACAAGTTAGCTTTCGTTCTTGACAAATTTTCTTTTTGTCAGTACGAAAACCAACTAGAAAATGTCTTGCCTATTTTCATCTCCAAAGAAGCCGAAGAGGTAGAAATCTGCTGGAACCAGGAGGTTCAGCGAACCGTTCTCGATCTGGTTGTTTCATCACAAGTTAGCTTTCGTTCTTGACAAATTTTCTTTATGTCAGTACGAAAACCCACTAGAAAACTTATTGCCTATTTTCGTCTCCAAAAAAGCAGAAGAAGCAAAAATCTGCTGGAACCAGTCTGCTGGATCTTTGGCTCCTGATATGAGTGACTGTGGGTCGCATTGTTTTAAACTAAGAAGAATGGTTGAAGGAAATTGAGGACACTAGTCCCGCCAATGAAGCTGAAGGTCAAAATACAACAAATGCTAGTCGCACAAAATTGCTGGAGAACGGACGCCATTCCAAAACTTCCACAGCGAGAGAGTCAAGCGTAGATGTAGATGTAGACAATGCAGACCTCGAGATTTCCTCTTTTTGACTTCACAAGTCATGGTTTCAAAAAATGTCTGGAGAATGAAGAAGTCTAAACTTGAACAACATAATACCAATGCCACGACAAGTAAAAGAAAGAATCATGGCAGTTTAAATACAAACCTGTTTAAAGCTCTTAGTAGTTTTTCGCTTCTCGGGTGATTTCACTGCAATGTAGACGTCTGTTTATTTCAAGTTGTCATGACCCATTGCTGTGGTAAACTGGCCCATGCTGACATCTGTCAGTGCAGAGGGGTTTTTTAACACCTAATCATACCAATCTCGTAAAAGGGTTTTCATCTTTTTCTTGATGAAATAAAACTACCTATAATGATGAACATTTTTAGTTTGTTTAAGCGCGTCTACCAACGGAATTGACTGAAAATCGGTAGGTATGTTCCAGGTTACATCCTTCAAAAAAGTGTGTCAGGCTTTGTTTAATTTCGCTTCCGTTTCAGAGTTATGGCCTCCTTAGTAGAAGGAAACACCCTCGTTCAGAATATCAAACTTTAGGAGGAATTAGAAAAAAAAAACCACATCTGGAAAATTGCCGACACTCTTTTTGAGGGTGATGTGTGGGAAAACATTTCCGATGTTAATCACGCCACTCCGATAATTCATGTGCGGATGCGAACCAGTTTAAGCGAAGCAGTGTTTCTGGGTATTACTTTTCATATAACTGCAACTTACAATAACTTTTTAGAAAATTTATTAATCTTTCAGAAAATGTTAGGTTGGTGGAGTTTTCTTTCAAAGCGCCAGCATAAGAGTGCAATTTTCAAACACTGCCAATTGATACCTTAAGAACATCAATTTTCTGTGGGGCAGATAGTTCCTCAATAGAAACGTTACACTTAGAAATCTCTAGCTCATAATCTAATAATAACTATAATTTGTTAAATGGTGCAAATTGACTGTGAATTGAATTGGGTTTCTCGAACTGTTGGACCTTATCTCTCACGTATTCATTGCCTTTGTATGTGAAAAATATTATTATTAAAGTTAAAAATTCAAAAGTTAGAATACTTCTTGTTTTCAGCACAGGGAACCCGAACACTTAATCAGCGATAAAAATAAATGTACTGTTATTTACCTGTGTCCCTGTGTCTTTTTTGAGTTGTTTAGAAGGGATTTGAATGAAGCAAAGGCGGCTTAAGTTTCGAGTAACGTTGTTGACTATTAACTGTCATCGGTGAACATATCTCTTCTGCCGCTTGTAATTATGATGCTCCGATTACATCTCAAGTTTCGAGTAATGTTGTTAACTATTAACTCTCATATGCGGAGAGAAGGAGAAAAGAGACAAGAGATGAAACTTAAATGAGGCCAGTTTTATTTTCGTGCCCAATTCTCTTAATACACAACAAAATTGTGCAGAATTTCACATCTCGGTTGATGAAGCGGTTAATATTCAGCTGAAGTTGGATTTGTTTTCTTGGGCATTTTCTTTTCATCTCATTTTCGAGTTGTATTTAGATGCGGCTTTTCGTCCGATCTGTGACTACACTTGACTGGACTGGAAGTTCTATTAAACTAGGGAGCATGTGCTTCGTCAAAGCGGTCTTATTGTTTTTTTGACAGACTCATTTGTTTACGTTTGACAGCCGCTTGCTTCACAAACATAGAACACAAGATACACAAGGTAAAACTCTAGCATGATAACATTCTTGGAGCGACCACTTTGACTTTGAGAATTATTTGCGCTAGATAAATCTACCGGTCCTTAAAACGAGTTGCTTTAAATCAGTCCGTGTTTGTGGGTTTTTTAAAGCTCGGGTAAAGAAATAAATGACATCCGTTTCTACTGTTATGAACTGCGTTAAACCGAAATTCAAATTTTGAAGAAACCGGGTTTTAACAGCTAAATAAAAAGATGTTTACTGACTCTGGCTGACTAGACACCTGATACCGTGAAAATATAAGCTTTCGTATTCTCTGGCTAAAATACATTTATGTTTTCTGGAAATGTTTGTTACTTAAGTGGCAAAATACCGAGCCAAAAAAAAACGAAAATAGACAAAATCGCTCACTAGTAAACAGCGTTGAAATTGCCTCGTACTGTTGATGAAGTATTTTTGAACGTTGCGGATATTGCAGTCAAAGATTGCCGTCCATCGTGTCGTGTTTCCTCACACATTTCCACGCGAGGAACCACGCAGGCTGGTCCACTTAACTGTAGTCACAGACTAGACGAAAGCTCTTGGTGAGTTTCACCCTTTGTCTCTTTACTCTATTAACGCACGGTCGTTACGAAACCTGAGAATCTCTCCCCTCCCTCAAGGAGAGTAAATAATTAACGACGCCACTAGAAACTTGAGACGTAATCAGAGCATCATAATAACAAAGTGGCATATGAAAAATGTAAACTGCCTTTGCGTCATTCAAATCCCTTCTAAACGACTCAAAAAAGACACGGGCACAGGTAAATAACAGTACATTAATTTATTTTTATTGCTGATTAAGTGTCAGGTTCCCTGTGTTTTCAGTGAGAATTTAAGTGTACATGTACTTGGCTGCACTTGTGTGCTTTTGAGTAGCCTAACTAAGTCTAACTATGAACTAGCAAGTTGATGTACCTTTTATAGAAGTTACACATGATCCAACCTTGTTTGCGGCCATTTCTATATTTACATGTAGGATTATGGTACGTTCTTCATATCACCTTATATTTGGACTGCTCTCGCCTTCAAAGCATCACCATGGTAGTCTATCAAGCCGAGAAGATGTTATACAGTTTTTAAGCCAACAAGCAGATATCAAGACCACTATGAAACTGATTACTGCTCCATCTGCACCTGCAGAATTGCTCAAGATGGACAGTGTGAGTTTTTGCTTTTAAATTTATTTTGATAATCATCGCATGACAGTCTATATATGTCTAAACGGGGCATAGAACTGGCAGGGGAAGATCCCATATAAAAAGGAAGGATGTGCTCTCATGACTAGCGGCATTGCTTGTGGGTGCATACACATGACAGTGACGGTGATGACGGAGTCGTGCAACATGGCGGCCATAATCCAATTAATAGGTTGACAGAGACATGCAGCCTTGGTTTACTGTGTACTTCTTTGATATTGGACATCCATGTTATGATGAATTTACACCTGTCAAAACAAGGCATCTGCTGACCAGTATCATGTGACCACATCGCGGGCTAAGTCTACAACTAATCGAGGCCACATGTTTTTTGAAATTGACCGCTGACCAAGTGCTGGTTTTCGATTGGATCACAGGTTCAAGTCAGGTTAACTTGTTGAAAACAGGGCAGGATTGTTCGGAAGCCGGTTAACACTAGCCCAGGATTAAAATTTAACCGAATTATAAGTTTTTCTTCTATATAAATGTTTTTGCTGCTTTGTTTTGTGTATATGGTGATTATAAACTCAAACAGAAAGCTTAACAATAAGTAGTAAATGTCACTGCAAAGTTGCAAAACTCAAATCAAAATTCTACCTTTCCCTGGTTTAGCTTAATCGGGCTCTGAACAACCCGGCCAAGGAGCTACACTTTTAGGCTGGCCTAAATCTATATATTACCCTTTAAGGGTTAAAAAGTGAGCTTAGCATCTCTTAGAGCGTTCAGCATCAAAGGGTCTGCAGCAGGAGCTTTTATGGTAGTCCTTTTAGGATACTGAGCCAAGAAAAGTCAGTGTTGATGTGTTGTTTTAGAATGTTGGTGTATCTCTTAGGAATTCTTTCAAAATTTCCGCTGACTAAGTTCCATGACCTTCAAATATATTGGGGTCTCTCGCAAGCCTTGGTCACATTTCTTGGAAAGTATCTTAAGGATCCTTTTCAAAGTGCAGCTTTGTTCAGCATCTTTACCAGTACCTGCTCTTCTTTTTTTTTCCGCATGCAACAGAAAGAAATCAAGTCAAGTGCTGCATTAACCATGAGGCCACCCCTCCTCCCTTTGTTATACATATACCTGTATCTTTTTTACAACAGGCGAGGGTCTAATGTAAATTTGACAAAAAGTCTCTTTCTTTACAAATTTTCCAGGCATTTAACAAGCAAGCCTACAAATTTGGAGTGGTTTACATGAAGGAGGATCAACAAACTGAAGAAGAACTATTTGGTAATGAGACTCACAGCCAAGCATTTGATGATTTCCTGGATCTGTTGGGTCAAAGGATCCGACTGAGAGGTTTTGATAAATACCGTGCAGGCCTGGATGGCAATAATGACCTAACAGGAAAATACTCTGTGTTCACCAAGTTTAATAACAACGAAATAATGTTCCATGTATCGACACTTCTACCCTTTGAAGAGTTTGACTCTCAGAAGGTAAGAGACAATATTATGTAATTGTGAATAACATACTTTTGATGTGTTGATCATGAAACTGTAGTGTGTAACCATTCAAGTTTAGTTAATGCATATGGTACAGTCAAACCTCCAGTTGCAACCACTTGTGATCTCCGGAGTGACCAGTTTTCCAAAATACCAAAGTTTCCAAGTCAAATCATCATGTTTGGATCCTCTTGTAAGCAACCACCTCTTGTGAGTGACTGCAACCACTTTTATGACTGAAAGTTTGAAATTTTCTTTTGTTTTTAACCTCCCTTGAACAACCATTTGACAGATAATAGAGTGTGAATTGGATAATAAGGTGTTGTAATTTTATCATTTTCCAAGATATGGACATTTTCCAAATAGGAAGTTCAGGTACCAGTTGATTTGTTCTCTAAATTGACTTTCCTTCATGTGAATAAAACATTGAAAACACGGGGTAAGTCTCTGCAGCTGTCATGCTAACAAGGCCAAATTTTGACCCCATATTCTGTATTCAACTAAGCTCTCGTAAGTGACCACCTCCTGTAGGTTCAACCACCTATGCTTGGCATTTTGGATGGTCACTTACAGGAGGTTTGACTGTATTTGGTATGAAGTGTTTCAAAAAAGTACGTAATGCTAGTATTGTAAGTAATTTATATTAGAATAATTTGATGTTGTAAGTATTGTTAGTAATAGTAAGGTTAGTATGTTTGTAAAAAAAAACATGCAAGTGAAAGACTTGTGAAATGGGTGACCAGTGTTTTCATGTGGTGTTGTTTATTTCTAACTTGTTATTATACTAATAATAATTTTTAAGTCTGTGGATGAAGCGCTAGAGTCTGACCATTCAAATGAAAGCTATTGAGCAGTACTTTCATGCGGTACTGTTTATTATGCTTGTGGCTCAAACTTTTATGTCTGGGGATTAAATCATAATGTGTAACCATTTAATTAAAAGCATTCAAGCAGTACTGCCATGTGGTAATCGTGCTTCACTACACTTACAAGATGCCAACTATCTATTGCCTAATATTTTTGTTTTCCCTGCAGCTTCAAAGAAAGAGACACATCGGCAATGATATTGTTTGCATAGTTTTCATGGAAGCAACAAAAACCAAGTTTGTTCCTGATTGCATCAAATCAAACTTTCTCCATAGCTTCATCATTGTACAAGTTGATGTTGAGAACAATCCTGACCTATACACAGTGAGTGCTTACTTAAATATCTTCATTCTGCATTCATTTTCTCTAAGATTGCAGGATGCAAACTTACATTGAATTCTAACTAAAATTGTTCGAGTCAAATATCACAACAAATAATTTCTAGTGGTACCATCTAAGTTGTTAGGTCCTTATTTTTGCAGGTGTCTGTGGTGTCGAGGGATAATGTGCTATCATATGATCCACCTCTGTATGAGAGGCACATCTTTGACAAGGTATGTTTTCCGGGTAGGAGATTCATATAGTCTTTGAGAGAGCCTTTGTGTTAATTTACTGCCATTAAAGAATGTGTGTTTTGTGCAACTATTTTAAAAGAAACTAGCATCAGTCAAAATAGTCTGCAAACTATACAAAAATTTCAGCAAGTGGAATTTATTAACGTTGGTTTATGATACAGAAGTGATTAATTACTATATTTATCGCTTTTGACATCACAATATATTTTTTACTCTTTATCCTCAGAAAATAAAATTTGATAATTCGTTTTTCAAATTTACTGACTGATTATATTTTAACAATTATATTTTAGAATGACGAGTTTAGAGACTGGATTCTTAGAAAGTTGATCCAGGGAGAGCGAGCCTGTCACCGGTCCCCTAGCTTTGCAAAATTACATGTGAGTGTAACAGATGCAATGTTGTGATGTAATAGAGTCTGTAGTCTTCTATCATTTGTGAAAAACCTATAACCATGGCTGCTATGTTGGCTCCTCAGTATATTTCATTTTAATGGTCAGTCACACTGGGATTTCATCCACACCCTTAAGAGTTAGACCGCAATGTACAGCATAAGAAACAGTATGATATGGTACTGCTCAATAGCTTTTATTTGTTATGAATAATTACTCACAAAGTTTCTTCTGCATGTGTTCTATTAAGTTGGGACGACCCACTACAACACAACATCTTAAGAAACAGTTATATACAAGCACAAGAAAGCTCTGCACAATAGGTTTCCTTTGAACAATGATTCTGAAACATAAGATAAAAGGATAATTAAAGACAATGTGGAGATGCCCCTGTTTCAGTCTCACCCCTAAACATTCTGAGGTTTTGTATAAGGAAACAAAGCTAGTCACTGATTGGCACCACTGTAATTTAACCCCGCAGCCATTAAGTAAATTGCACATGCAAGTCCATTAAATTCAGGAACCCCAGAAATTTATCACCTACTGTACCTTCTGGTGCAAAGAGCAGTGATGATGATGATGATTATGATGATGATAAGAACTTGTTCATACAGGCTCGCACAAGGACACTTGTAATGGAAGGGCTTCTCAAGTCAGTTGCAGGAAGTTCACATTTTACCAATGGCAGAAACGTTTCTCAGAGCTCAGCTGCACCAAGTGCATTTCATAACAGTCACATGACAGTTACTCAAGTATCCAGGGATTTCAGCTCTCTGAGCATGGCAGGGCTAGATAGAGAAGACCTGGTGGCATTTCTTGTTGGTGAGACATTTGAAGTTTGTTACATCTTGTGTAGTAATGTCTTGTTCCTGCATGGCAGTATGAAAGACTTCGGCCTGAAACACACTTTACCTTTTAAACAATTAATATTACCACTTTATTTACCACTTCAGCCTTGGCTCATTTTCATGCAGGTCTATACCTGCCAACTCTCATGCGTGAGTCTCATGCCTGCAGATCTAAAATTGTGATCTCATTCACTTAGACCAATTTCTCACGCCTAACTGACAATATTGAGTGTAATTGCTTAAAAACGTTTGAGAAGTTGTCAGAATATCTTCGGAACTCTTTAATGATGCTCGAGATAGGTTGGAAATCCTTTGGAAATCGTTGGCGAGCGCTGTTTTAAAGTCGTTGAAAATCTTTATACACCTTTGGTTATCTTTGGAAGTCGTCAGAAATGTTTGGAAGTCTTTCAAAAACTTTGGCAATCTTCGGAAACCGCCGGTAGATCTTTGGAATTTCAGGTTCTGTGGCGACGAAAAATCTCATGCATTTTAGAGAAAAAATGTTGGCAGGTATACAGGTCCACTATCTTGGTTGAATTAGAATCTGTAGATGTTTGTTTTTGTGGAGGGAGGAAAAGTTGAGTAATGTGAGAGCCAAGAGCAAACTCAACCTGCAACTCAAAGCCAGGCAAGAATCAAACCCAGATCACTTTGTTGTTAGCAATGGGCTCGTCACGCAATCTTCACGTTGTCAAAGGGCTTGTCATGTATCTCACATAGAAGATTGCGTGACAAGCCTAAAGAGTATCTGTGTACAAGGCTACATTACTGTCCTTTTTTCGCCTTTTCTTATTTGGGATTGTCAATCATTTGCTCATGCCTAAATCTTAACTCTTGCATGAGAATTATTTCATATTATGTTGTTCTTCATCTCCTCTTAGGAGACACAGATCCAAAGAGTTTTATTGGAGTCAAGTCCATGATGTCAGCTAAGAGCAAGTAAACAACTTGTTAAAGACCTAGTATTGGCCACTGCACTTTTAATTGCATGTCTGTTATTGTTTTGGTTAACATGATAGTGAGGTTTTCCAATGCTCACAGCACACAATCCATCCTGGCCAATACTGGGTCCTCAAATCTATCACCTCAACCTATAGTACCAAATATGAATTCTTTCTAATGATATAAGCTGTAAAATTGGTTTCATGTTGGGACAATGTAAAAAAATACCCTTAGATCAATACTAGAGCTAGGGGCATTTTATGTATGTATGGTTTCTGAACATATTGGCTTCAATGGCAGACCTGAAACATCAAGATTTTCCATAAATGCAGGATGAAAATGGCATATTTCATGAAATTTTGTCGATGATTTTCATTGATTTGACAAATTTGTGTGTCTGTGATAATTTTGTGAAACATGACAAATCTCACAAAAGTTTCCTGAGCCTGTCATATATTATGAGTGAATAGACCTGACTGAAGTGGTAGGTCCCAAAAAGTTGACAAAATTGTCGAAAGTGACAGATTTGGTGAACGTGACAGATTTGGTGAACGTGACAGATTT
>CM042755.1:4199971-4232471 GCA_022496165.2 Catalaphyllia jardinei | reverse complement strand
GATATCAAGTGATTAGTTTGATCATATCACCATATGAACCCCCACCTCTTGCAAACTGCCTTGTGTAGGTCCGCACGAGTTAGCATAACCTGGTCTGGAAAAAGCCCTCCAACCCAGTATAATTATGTCAACAATTCATTCGAAACATGAAAAATTTAGAACTACTACTAACTATAAAAGGCATTTTCACAACTTGTAACCAAATTAAGTCTGGCACTGGCGGTATGTCAAACTACTTACTGACAGAGTAAATTGGGGCTACACAGGAAAATATGTGACTCTGTCAGGGAGGACACAATGATCTCGCGATTCATGTGTACTAACGGCATCCACGGCTAACCTCCATCGACATGCCGATCGTTACTCAATTGGCACTCCGTCGACATCTCGGTCAACAGTCGACTAATTTTCGATCGATGCACATGAGTCGGTGGACACTCGGCTGACTGTCAACCCACTGTTGATCAAGTTTCGATCAAGTGTCGACTGCATATCGATCGGGATGACCCTCAAGTAACGATCGGGAGTATGAATCGACGCTCAATCGCGGATGCCTTTAGCACACATGATCGTAGCCTGCGTAGCTTAGCGGTTTTTAAGCAATTTGAGGGCGCTAGGAAAGCGCGGAAGCCGCGATAAGGAGTGTCAAAGCCGCGAGGAGCCTGGGAGTTCATGTCTTGATCTCAAGCCAAATATTTTCACGTCAGGCTCCTTCAGGGAAATTACTAGAATTTTGTTTTGAGGTAAAATTGTGAGAGACTGAATGCAAGTTCCCATAGCAGTAAAATAGAAACCAATACAGAAAAAGATAGCTGAAAGATGTGTAGACAACAAATGCTGATAACGTATACAATTGATTTGTGTTGCTTGTATAGGACGAAGTATTGGAGGATGCTGTGTCAAACAGTGTTTTAAGTCCTTCATTGAGAGGAAGTATACAGCCAGACCGCGTCACTGATACACAGTGCTAGTTTGTATTAGAACACTGGACTGGGTAACAATGGAGCCAACAAATTGGAGTTAACAGATGCATGCTTCTTGTACATATTCCAGCCCGTCTTCATCAACAAGATTTACTGTTTCTTTATCAGTGACAGATTTGTTGTGTATTTGAGAGAGTAAGGTCTGTCGTGAAATGAATCTAAAGTAACAGAACAAAACACAATACGGAAGTATCAAAGTACATTACAGCCAAAGCAACAAATGATTTATCGCACCCATCAAAAACTTGAAGAATTGCTCCCCTTCACTTCTCCTCCCCTCACCTATTCTTCTAACTTTTACAGTATATTTACAGTATATTTACAGTATATTTAACATTATGATAGACAGGACCCTGCGCGCGCTCTTATTGGTCAAAAACCCATGTTTTATCAGAGTTTAGAAAACAGTCCTAAAAAAAACATGCGCGCTGATTGGTTGAAAATCGTGTTTCTATAACTCAGTGGAGACACGGAACTAGCGCTAGCTGTTAACGTAATCAGATGGCACGAGCAAAGAGAATTTCCATTTTGATGATCAAAGTTAACAAGTTGTTTTCTTTTTTTCTCGTCGCGGAGTTTTCTAAAAGAAATAGAAAACAGGTACTCTGAGTGGAAAGTTTGAGAACTCGGAAAAGTTGTGGAAACACTCGCCTGCGGCGCGTGTTTTCTACACTGATTTCTCTCATGTCAAATGCCCGTCGTGTTTGATCACAGTGTCATAACATGGCTTAGGCTTCTTTATTTGTTAAAAATAGACGCGAAATATGGAGGATTTCATCAGATGTATTAGATAAGGATTTTCATCAAGTGACCTACTAGATTCTACGAGTCGACATTACCAGCGGCTTGTATTTTCCCTCTTTTCCCGGTTTCTGGGTGTTGGTCTCTTATCCTTGAAACTGGAAACTTATAGAGCAAGACAGTATTCTCGAAACGACTTCGAAGTGAAGAAGAAACGGCCTGGCTACCCACTTTCACTAGCTAGATATAGTTTGTAAACATGGATTATCGGTGATAGGTGGTACGTCTGTCTCGATGTCAGCTCAGTTATTGGAGTATAGTAGAAGTACAGTGTAAAAGGAATTTGCTCGTATCTCACTGTCTCAAGTCACATCGTTTCTGTCATTTGCAGAGAATTGTAGTTTACTATATAGAATTAGATTTACAGGAATAACTTTAATTTATCAAGAAAACATGGTCAAATGGAATTTTATTATTTATGGAATATATTGCAATAAAATTTAACAAAAGCAAATGTAGTACTTAATGTTTTCCCCTGATTTGAATTTATCATACAAAGCATAGTACTAATGTACAAAGTGTAGCACGCAGGGCTAAGAATGAACTGTGCTACAAGTAGACCGGGGGCTTTTTTAGTTGGATAAAGTATGACTGGCTTATGCAAAAACCTTCGATACAAGCCTGTTTTAGAAGGCACAGTGTGTGTTTTGAGTTGTCCGTTTTAGGTACAATAAGGCATACTCAAGTCCTGCATTAGAGGTACCAATTTTAAAATCTGTGATTTGTTTTCGGCTCAAAAGACTAAAAAGTACCTCAAAAACGGGAGCTTTTGAGGTATCCTTCACCAAAACCGCTATTTTAACCCCAGAAAGGTATAGAACGAGGAACCTGCTGATGTGGATTAGCAGAGAATAGCGCGAAGCGTGATACCTTTCGTGCGATTGAAATGGTCGCGCTCCGCGCTATGTATCGCGTCCCGCTAGAACCTCATTCCCAGGGTCTCTCAACTTACCTTCACTTGAGAAGGTAAGATGAGAGATCCTGAGAACGAGGTTGGCCCCGCTAGTCTGTTCTGCAGGCAAGTTCTTTTCTTTTTTTTCTTTTTTTTTTTTCTTTTGCATTCTACATTTATTTATTTTTTATTTTTATTGTTATTTTTGTATTATTCAAAGTATTTTTATTATAATTTTTAACTAAACAATACACAATACGACTGTAATAAGCTTACTGTACAAAATTAACAATTACCATGTTTTAAATTACTAAATTATACTAAGCTAAAAAAGCGGTCGGAAAAAAAATAATGATAATGGTAACGTGCCAGAAACCATTGATTAACTATCCTACAAGGGTAAGAGAGTTGCCCATCTTGTTTGGAATTTTTGTAAGGTCTTGTTTGCTACGACAGCCGCTTTGTATACGAGTAGTTTTTCTTTCAATAATACCATAAAGGCTGGAAAAGTAGGGGATTTTGAATCTATCTTGTTCCTGAAGATGTGAAATTTGCAGTTAAGATGTAATAATTTAGAGAAGGCACCTGGGTCTCCAAAATTGTAACCATATAAAATCTTGAGCTCGTGGCAAGTGCTTTTCAATTTTATATGGGATTTCCTCCGGAGGGATTACATAAATTGTTTCAAAATTAATTTCTTCAACAATATGTGATTGTTTCATGACTTTTATGTTGTTTTCGTAACAACAATTATACACCCAGTGCAAGAAAATATTTAAAAGTTTTCTAAAATTTGTTATTTTAATTTACAGTCTTCTGAACCCAGTTTTGGTTTATTTCACGATCTAGTGCTAGCTGTCATTACTGAGTATTTGATTGTGGACAGGAGTTTTATATTACTTGCTGACTTTGCAAATATATAAACTGCAATGTAGCCTGCAGAACAGGCGGATTAGCGCTAGATGTACATATTTGGGCCTTTCTTCGTGCAGATCGGATCCGCGAGAAAGCCGCGAGGAAGCCGCGCGTGGAGTCGTGGAGTGAGCTCGAGGTGCATTTTGGGAGTTATTCCTTGTACATGCGCAAAATAAAAGAATTTGACAAAAAAAGTGAATCATAAAAAGAAACTTGAAAGTATTCGTCACGTTATGTTAGATCTTTTTACTATATTTTCTAAAGGAGGCATCGTTCTCTGGTGTTTTCAGGGAACATGCCAATCCTTTACGCTTCCAGTCAATGAACTCATTCGCAGTGTTATTTTACAGGTAAGCTTTATTTTTGCCGGCGACGAAATTTCACATGGTCCAATTTGGTGGTTTTATAAGCTTAAGTTTATTTTGATCAATTTTGTCGTCCTAAAAGAAGCTTTTCTCTTTTTGCCATCGTTTAGGAGCGTGGAGGAAATAACTCGTTTACCCATGGCTCTCTGACATTGAAATATAAACTTGACAACGAATTTGAACTGGTGTTTGTGGTAAGTATAAAATATAATTTTAATACTTTCTTAGTGTTGCTAGTTTTCTTTGAATAATTTTAGTTCGTGCTCATAAGCTCAAGCTTAAATTTAAATTTCAAGTACGGTATGAATTTTAGCTTTGTTTTGATTGTGTTTTGTCTCAAAATTTGGTTTTAGCATAATATAGAACAACAAGGGATATAAAGTAAAAGAAAGGAACTGAAGTAATAAATTTCCTGTTATTGTTCATTTTACTCGGAAGTATTTATTTTATAAGCTTAATAACTTTTTATGTGTGTTATAAAAATGCATAAGAGGGTTTATGGTAATATGTATCAATAAAAAATAGAAAATATTTTTGGTGTTTATGTCAAGCTATAGAAACGCTAGTGGAAGATTGGTAGAACAATAAAATACTGTGGAAACACAAGACACAGGCAAGTGCTTCCACAGCTTTTTCAAGTTCTCCCAAACTTTTGTGAGTGTTTCTATGACTTGGAAGAAACACAGAAAAATTATATCATTTCTTTTAAAAAAAATGCCGGAAGAAAAAGAGTGGAAAATCTTTTGGTTATATTTTTGATTATCAAAATGTAGAATCTCATCACTTGCACCATCATTGTATATATCAGCATGCACCTTTGATCAATACCCTTGGTCAACATCTGGATCAGTACTCGAGTGACTTCCTGATCGATACGCGGTCAACTCCCGAATGGCATTTGATCAACAGGCAGTTGATAGTTAGCCAAGTGTCAACTGACTCATTTACATCAATTGAAAATTAGTTGACTATCGACCAAGATGTTGATGGAGTGTCAATCAAGTGTAAACTGACGTGTCAATAGAGGGTTGATCGAGTATCAATCTAGTAGCGATCGAGGGACTTGGTCGACACTCAACTGCCCGTGCCTTACATGTTTTCTAATAAGTCTTGTTTTTGTTTTGTACCATAATAGTACAGTTTATGATGTAGATCTGGCCCCAGTTGTTCAGAGGCTGGATAACGCTATCCACCGGATAAATCGCTATCCAGTGGATATGTTGACAAAACAAACCACGCTATCCACTGGATAGTGATTTTTCTGGTGGATAGCGCTATCCACTTTTCGAACAACCGTGGCCTGGCCTGTACATGGTCCATCTCACAGAGTTGCTCGTGCCACCACAGTTAGCTTATTTATTTATTTTATCATTGCTCTTTTTAAATTTATTATTATTTACATAATACCAATACTAGATGGCTGGATATTGGCCTCGTTCTTTTTTGCGAGTTTATAGCCCTCTACCTCGTCTCGGTCCATAAACACGCAAAAAAAGAACTTGGCTAATATCCAGCCATCTTGACCTCACACTTGGTCAATAACCCATATTAATTTATAGTCTTGCCCAATAATTAACAATTATTCACCGAAGTGGAGGTAAATATCCACCACTTTCACTGACACTGAGGTGAACACTGATTGTTTTAGTATATACCACACAAGCTGAATAACCAGTGGCCCAAAGAGTAACTTTATTTGTGACAATATACAGACAAAAGCCATTTTGTTTTTCTTCGGCTGCTCGGGGGTGAATAGTACTTGGCTAATCACCTCCAAGCTAGCCAATCAGCGCATGCGAAAAGTACTATTCACTTGTGTGGTATATACTAAAGTTTGATATTTACAACGCTTGATACCTTCAACCTATCCATGTTTTAGTTGTTTTATTTTGTATGTTGTTAACATTCTATTTTGTTTAATTAGGTTGCGTTCCAGAAAACGTTGCAACTTTCATACGTGGACAAACTCCTGAATGATATCCAGCTAGAGTTTAGGAACAAGTATAAAGATGATCTTGACGCAGGAGTCATGAGAAATTACGAATTCAATGAGGATTTCAATAGACTAGTTAAAGAAGCAGAATTGAGAAGCAAATTAGAATCCCAAGCACCTACAAAGATGAGAACCTTTGAAGAATCAAAGAAGTCGCAGAAGACGGTGGCTTCTCTCAAGATTGACAAAAATGAAAAGAACAAGGAAAGTGCTAAAAACGCCAAGAAGGGAGGATCTAAGAACAAAAAGCAAGAAGTAATGGAAGAAGGTAATAAATATTTAGCAAAATAAAGAAGCCTCGACTGTGTTCTGTTCTGTTGTAAAGCATGCAGGAAGCGGTAGAGCATGAAAGAAGAGATGCAGTCAAGTGTTTTTTCCTACTTCTTGAGTGTTCTACTGCTTCCTAAGTTTCACACTTTGTCTTGTGTTTATGCTACGCACGCTTGTGCTCTAATGTGAGTCTGCCCACAGGCTGAACTTATGCCAGGTTTAGGATTGCAAAGTTAGGGCTCTGGCCCAGGGTGTACAATCAGGTGTTAACAATAATGACAAAGCCTTTCCTAGTCTCCCTTGCAGCTGTTATTAGGGTCGTCACGCAATGTTCCTCCCCACTAACGGCTGCTTACTGGAGCTCTGCATTCCTTTCCTTAAATTGACCAATAAGGAGCAGGCTTCCATTTCTTAGAAACCTTAGAAAACTTTAGGACTTTTTGAGGTTTCAAGTTTTTTTACTTGACTTTCTTGGGGTGGAAGATGTTAGAAAGGTCTTTTAGTAGGTGATAAAAGATGCTCAGGCTTATATAGAGGATATTACACGGTGGCGAGGAGATATGAATTTTATGTTCGAGTGGCGAGAACAATATCTCACTTGTTTGCTGCGCTCACTCATGAGATATTGTTCTTGTCACGAAAACATAAAATTCTTATCTTCGAGCTATCATGTAATGATCTTTATATTATGTGGACATACTGATGACGGCGTTTTTTATGACTTTCCAAAGATTTCCGACCACCTTCCAAAGATTTCCAAAGATTTTCCAAAATTGTTCCGAAGTCCAGACGAATGTTCCCGAACATTTTCCGAAGATGTCCGATGACTTTCGAGGAAGACAAAAAGATGTTATGTGATACACCAACGAATTTTTAATTAGTACAATTTAAGAGACAAACTTTTGATATCAATGAAATCATCGATAAAGTCAAGTGTGAGATTATGGAAAATAAACCACTCGGGTTCCAGATGTAGTTTTTATGAATTTTGCGGGTGGTATACAGTAAAACACTAGTGTCTACATGGTATATAATAAATCATTTTGTTTCATTTATGAAGTTAACATACTGAACTATTTGCAAATGAATGGGTCTTTTTGGAGTTACATTCTGAACCCTTAGTATTTTTTCGGTCTTGCTGTTAACCAAATAGGACTCTCTTTGCTTAAAAATTGACCATATTTGAAAACCTGTCAATGAAATAGCTTGTGATGGACTACATGCTATCAAGGTGAAGGAACAAAATAGTTCAGAGCATTTTCAAGGCAGCCATATCGATGTTCCCAAACAACAGTTATGTTTAAAAACTGGATCATTGAGTTATTCAGGAGTTTTCAATGGCATAGTCATCTTAGTATAAGAGCATTATTACACCATGATGTGTATGTGTGTGTGTATACTATACGTAATTGGCCACTCCCCATAGGGGCTTTCCAGGTTCAGTGCAAACAGACAATGACAAATAAAGGATTCAAATAAACATAACTAGGTTAAGAATCCCAACTGGCAGGAGGCAGACCAGTTGGCTATTTACAAATGTAGCTGAGAAGTTGAACTCGGGGCTACCAAGAACAACATCAGCTAGTGGTCACAATGGTATTTGAACTTGCGACCCACGGATTTCAAATCCGGCGCTCTAACCACTGGGCCGCTCTGCCTCCCTACAATGCTCTACAAATATGGAAAGCATGTGTAGCCTTTTGGGAACTTTTTCTTGTGTATAATTAATTAGTTTTCTATATTTTGAGAGTGTTTTTAATAAAAACAATAATATTATTGCTCTATTTTAGATACATGTATGAGATGATTATAGCGAACTCTGTAGTACATGTCTCCTTGGACATCTATCCTCTTATATCCAACATGCACTTGTGGAATAATGTTATTAAACATTTAATAAAAACAGTCCTAATGAAATATGCATGCTGATTGGTTAAAAATGGTGTTTCTATAACTCGATGGAAACACAGAACTAGCATGAGCAGTTGACGTAATGATGAATTTACATTTTGATAATTAAAGTTAACAAGTTGTTTTCCTCTTTCTCATTGCGGTATTTTCTAAAAGAAATATAAAACATGTTCTCCATGTTTCTGTCGAGGTATATTTATTTATTTATTTATTACAATTTGGCAAAGGATACATGGGTGAAGTGAGAATAGAGTAAGAATGCCAGGGAGAGTCTTAAGGGTCTGAGACCCCATACAAGATAGACCACCCTACTAACTAATGTATAATAATCACACTACAATAGAGAAATAACACTAATCCGATAAAAACTTTAAATAATTACTATGAAATGCGATAGTAAATAGGATTACCGAAACAATAACAATGAAATGATATTGACAATCACAGACTTCTGATCATAGAAACACTTAGGAAAGTTTGGGAGAACCTGAAAAAGCTGTGGGAACACTCGTCTACGGCTCGTGTTCCCACAGCATTCCTCGTTCTCCCAAACTTCCATTTGTGTTTTTACAGCTTGATAGAAATGCGATACATGTTTTCTAAAAGAAAAACTCCTTTCCCAAGGGATTTTTTTGGGAACACCAATTTGGCTTCCACTACTTCATGTGAAAGGTTCCATTGCTGTTACTGATAGTCAATATCAGCTTCTGAGATGTTACATTACAATGCACATACTTATTGTCATTTCTGTGGTCAAAACAGCAGAGTCAAAGCCGGCCAATGGCAAACCTTCTTCAGCAGACACAGTTAATGGGGTGACGAGTGAAGAGACGATTAGAATGAACATTGAAAAACTGAAGAAGAGAGCTGCCCCAAAACCACAGAAGGCTCCAACAAACAGGTTTGTAAACTTTGAACTACAGTTTTCAGTGAATAGAAACCTTTGATCAGCGCTCTCGATAAGAGCTGGAGCTCTGTGGGATACTCTGAATTGCCAGCTATGTTGACTTAGCCGGGCCCTCCAGAGGAAGTTGCTGTGGGTCTCATTTATTACTTTCTGATGGGTGTTGCACCATGGCAACCACATACTACAAGTCATATAAAAAGCATTTCGATTGAGGCCATTCCCACAATTTCATTAATGGAAAATCCTGCTGGTTGAAATTTGGTGTGTGTAAATAGAGGATAATACATGGTCACTCGTGAGTTATCAAGTTAAACACGAGAAGAGAAGATTCCATATCTAAAAGCAGGCATTTATTATTCTGTTTATTATGTCACAGGGAGCACACAATCTTCCTGAGTAGGGAGAGAGTAAATAAAGGAACGAAAAGAGTGAATAGTTTGCCTTTGTCCCCTGTTGTCATCTCTTAATTTATGTGATTTTATAGGGCAAACCGCTGCTTACAAATCCTCCATAACACTGTAGCACTAAACTCGTACCTAGGCCTTTCTGTGCTCAGCAAAATTTTTGGGGGGTTTATATATAACATTAACAAGGGAGACAACTCTTTGCCAAAACATTTTGAACACACTGCAAATATTCGCTCAAATCTCTAAATTTTGTTGCTTTCGCAAAACCAAACAAACACAAAATGAGGTCGGAAGGTTTTTCTACAACTTGGCCGAATTTGTTTTCGAATGCTTTTGTCATGGTCAGAGAATTTTAGCAACTTTTGCAAAGTTTTTCTCAACATGATCTTACCATTACCCAAATCCCAAACACATCATCCAGTGCACGCTTAAGCTTGCCTCCATCTCCCACACATGCTTCTTTGACATGACAAACTTTACAAACACCCCTCCCCTGTTCACAGTTTTTCTTGTGCATACGAGGTCCCCCAATCTTTACATGAAAACAACATGTCCAGAGCTAATACCCGAAGTGTTTTAGCAAGATTTTGGGATAACAATGTCAAAAATCATGTGGGAGAGGGAGGAAAAGGAAAGGCCTAGGTACGAGTTTAGCACTACAGTGTTACGAAGGATTTGTAAGCAGTGGTTTTCCCAGTAAAATCGTGTAAGCTAAGACATGACAACAGGAGACAAAGGTAAACTGTTCATTCTTTTCATTGTGTGCTCTCCATGATTATATTAACGTACTTATGATCACTTTTTTGATGATTTTGTGAAGTTTCTGAACACTTTCTGAAGGTTTTTGAAGATTTTCCAAAAGTTGTCCAAAGACCAGACAATCTTAAATCTGAACATCTTCCAAAAATTTCCAAAGGTTTCTGAGGAAGAACCAATGATGTTTTGATCATACAGTAACAAATCTAAGTACTTTTTAGGGGATTATGTAACCATAGCAATGGTGATCCTTTTAGTAACCATGGCGATACCAATAACCTCACATGTGAAATATAAAAATAGTATCTTCACTTAGTTCAATGAAGATATGATCTTTTAAGCAAAAGGAAAAATCCTAGTATTTCACTGGTGTTTGCACTGCATCTAACTTCACTAAGCCAGGTGGGGAGAGGGTTAGTCCCAAGCTCTGAGTTGGTAAATGAGTAGTGGTTGTTTTTGTTTTTCCACAAGCAATAAAGCAGTCTTGTTCACTCAAGGTAACTGTTCTTCATCCGGTTTCAACTGAAAAAAGAAAATATTGATTTTTAGGGATCTTTAACAAGATTTTGTTGCACATAATACACCTTTTTTGAGTGGGGGACTGGATGGGAAGCTGTTTTTGACAAAACATTGATATTGATAAGCACAAGTGAGATACTGTGTATTGATTGAGGTACTTTTGTTCACAGTAAAGGTTCCCCTGCATCAGCCAAGAAGAAAGGTAAGGAGGCAAGAAAGTGGGACAATGCTGGGACTGCACAGGAAGGAAAGAGTTTGGACTACAGTGGTTCCAATGGGAATCAAGCAAATGGAAATGATGATGATGAGGAGGAGGACCTCGAAAATCTGGTAAGATACTGTGTGAGAGAGATTTATTCCTGGAAGGGGGGGGATAGACCAATTTCGATATATTAAAATTCAGCCTAAAACAATAGACCTCAGTACAAGGCTCTGGGAATTAAATACAAAGTTTGTGGGGTTTATTCCCCAGAGCCTCGTTCGAGGTCTTTTGTTTGAGACTGAATTTTAATATATCGAAATTGGTCTATTCTCTACAGAGTTTCATACAGTGAGCCTCCGCCCTATGGTCCAACCCTTTAACTTTTGTATACACCCTTTTAATAAGTCGCGGCGCCATTTTGACTATTAAATTTATGATGTCATTCGCGGAAAGTAGCGTGTCATCTTGGGCTGATTTCATTACGTTGGATCCATGTCTTCAGTTCTGGTGCACTTGGTATCTTTGTGATAAGTCACATTCCTCTTGCAGCTGTTGTCGAATAAATCCCCATACGAATTACTCAAAGGAACGGCGCAACTGCGACCATTTGAGCCTAATAAAAAGGTTGTCTTCTCAGTTTTATCTCGGGTAATAATTATAAAGTTCTAAGAAAGATACTGCCTTTTTGTGGCTACTTCTGCTTAACAGCTGTAGCCAGAATGCTATCGTGTGCGTAAGTAAGTAGAGTGTCCAAGTTTAGAACTATTTGGTCCTCATGACGAATAATCGAATAGAAATCGATCCAGTGTTCGGAATGAATGAATGAATACTAGAATTTTTAAAGTAGGTGTTCTCTTGGTTTTGCTCAACTGGTAATGGGACATAGCAAAAATTAAAACTGAAATCGCTTGACACTTCTGAACAAAGATCTACAGTTTTTAGAAGGACTGGAAGAGTTTTTCCTTGGAAATTCTAGAATAACTTCAGACTGCCGGGTATGCATGTATGTAGTATTTTAAAAACACTTTCCAGCTGTGCCTATGCTAGCAGAAATTGTCCGGATTGTTCGGAGTTTGTTTACTGGTCGTGGCGATCAAAGTGAATTGTGCAGCCATATCTGCCGTGCTGCGATCTTGAACCCTTTTCAAGAGTTATAACTCCTCTGAAGAGCGAATAATCATTCTCTTTCGAGAGAACCAAGATGAATCATGATAAACTGGACTAAACTCACTCGTGAAAACAACAGTCTAATAACAACGAGTCAAATTACATTGCAACAGCACTTAATTTGCATAAACTTTCAAGTTGACTTGTGTTTTTTGAAAATAACTTCCGAGAATTTGGGACTCCTAACGCAGTTTGCGAAGAAATAATCAGGCTATATATTTTTATTGAATCAAGGCAGGAGTATTCTTAAAAAGGAGCTCATTTATAAACGAAGATGCGGCAGTCTGTTTTGCTGCTATTTTGGCTTCACTTGTCTAGTTCGTGTCACGCAACATGATTTTCTTTAGCAGTCAGACGCAGTTTTTTTTCAAAAGAATTGGCGATTGCTAAGCCTGCTAAGTATATTTGAACTACTAGTTAAATGAATTTGGCAGTACTGTTGTCAATGCAGAATTTCCCGCTTAGAACTTGGCAAGAACATTGGCTCGTCAATAATCTCGCACAATTACCCGCACAATCGAAGTTTTAATTTTCCCGTTCAGTTTTACTTCAAAATCACAGTGTTTTTTTCTGCACCCCATATCTAAAGCCGACTAACTTAGAGGTAAGATATTAAATTCAAACTACCGAGAGTCTTATCTTACAAATTTGTAGATCGGCATATTTTGTGCGGTGCAAGCTATGACTGCAAAAACGTTTTTGTATTAGCTCGTTTAATAACCCCTTTTATTGCAATATGATTTGTTTTGTTGCAGTGATCTAAATAATACCAGCAGAAGCCACGTGAAGTCATTGACTGCCTATTTCCTTGTACTCTTCTTTAGACGATGACCAGCGATCAACGTCATGAAATCAGCGCAAGATGACAGGTTACTTTCCGCGAATGACGTCATAAATTTAATATTCAAAATGGCGCCGCGACTTATTAAAAGGGTGTATACCATTTTGACAGCGTACTTTAAATTGAATAAGGTACTTCTTGAAATCATGAACTTTCACAGGGCTGTCAGTGAGTGCCATAACCATAACACCTGTTATTATATGGGTAGCATGCATGAGCGTGCAAGATGAGCTGAATCCTGAGCTGTGATTGGCTACTCAAGCAGGCAAGATGGAGCTATCTTGCCTACTCGGGACTACATGCTGTGTCCTGCTGTGTCCCCCAAAGCCATATAATAAATCCTTTATTGGCTAGGCTTGTTTGGTCAAGATGGCTGGATATTGGCCTCGAACAAAGGCAATATCTAACCAGGCTGCCAGAGCCTCCCCATATTACCCATTATTGGGAGTACCCCCTACTAGGTATTTATACCAATATCTTCTTATATGTAGACACAAGTGTTTTACTGGAAAATACAGCACTCGTAAAATTCATACAAAACTTGATCCATCTGTAGCGTCCTATTGTCGGTACAATGCAAGGTGAACTCAAACCCATGGAATATGAATCTGAGGCTGAGGAGGAAGATGAAGAAGAATTGACCACCAGTGGTTCAGCTACCGAGCAAAGGTGTGAGAAAATTTACTATCATAATGGATAAGTGTGGTCTTGTGAAATATTCAACTAATAGTGCAAGAAAGGGCACTGTCTGTTTGCAGTTATTTCTCTCGATATTTACCAAAACTTTATCAAGTCTGTGTACTTTTCATTTCATTTTATCTATTTTTGCCATTAATTAGTTTCATTATTTTTGTGTGGATTTTTGTAGCAAGTCTTCAGGAATTGGTGGAGGGATCTTCTCTTTCTTCAAAGGCTTGGCTGGGCAGAAGACCCTCACCCTTGATGACATCAATCCTGTGTTGGACAAGATGAAAGAGCATCTCATTGGTAATTAAAAAGAGTTTCTAGTTACTGTCGTCATGATGTATTATTTTGGTTCGAAGCTGTACATTTGGCCGTAAACATCAAAATTACAGTAGAACCCAACCTCTTCAATATGGTCACCTTGTTTTTGGGGCCACAGCAGAACATCCATACCTGTTAATGCAGCCACCCTCCCAACCTGTATAGTCCTTTATAATTTTACTCTGTTTACATGACCACCTCCTTCTCGCTTAATGCAGCTGAATTACTCTTTGGGAAATTGCAGATTGAATCTAGCCCTGGTTTGCTTTGATGCTAAAAAAACCTGAATTATGGCTTTCTATTTGCTAAATACTATTATATACCAATAAGCTTAATTCAAAAGAAGTTTCGGCGGAATTTATCAAAAAAACTGGAAATAAAATATTATATTGAAGGATTTTCAATAGGGAAACTAAGCCGCAAATATGCCCAGATAAGTCAAAAGTAAGTTATGGCATTAAACGCTTACCACTAGCACGGTTATCTCTAAATTTAATAACAAGATAAAGATAATCCTAATTGATTAGACCCCACCAGGTTGTTGTTGTTGCTGTTTTTTTTGAGCGCGTATGTCTATGTGTAATTTCTTCCCTTTTTTTATCAAACCCCACAATCTGGCGTGAAAAACAACAACACAAGACAACATGAAGAAACACTGTAACATAGTTATATAATGTAGCTAAGTGTCATTTAATCTTAAGTGTAGTGTAAGGTAGTGCATTGTAGTTAAATGTAGCTTAATGTAGTATTACTGTAATGTAGTTTTGTGTTATTGAAATAAAATAACCAGTTACCTTAATATAGGAAATTAATAATATACATGAGAAAATTGCTCGATTCTGATTGGCTGAAAGCAGTGCAGTTCGATCAAGTGTAACACCAGTGCAAATTACACTTCGTAAGTCTAGATTATGATTTTCTGAAAGACAATGGAAAATTTTCTAAGCCAATGATATCAAGCAAAACTAAGACAACAATTTCAAAGCGAAAAATGACTTTAAGAAAGATCTTCCATCACTTCCTCCATGCGAATTTTTCATGTTCAATTTGAAATTAATTTGCACTTGTGAGTTTTTCAAAAAGCTGAAATTACACTCGCTGAAGCAGCCTGTGCAATTTCAGACTTTTGAAAAAGTCCCTTTTGCAAATTAATTTCAAATTGAACTCGAAACCATATGATTAACTATACTAACGCTTCATAAAATGAACTCAATTTATTTATATTAATGTTAATTGCCATGTTGTTTAAGTAGCATGTTAAATTACAATGTAATTTTCTCTCAAATCTGTGACACACTCCAGACATTCTTGACACAGCCAAACAACAAATTTTTATTTGTTTTTACATGTACCATTCATAAATAAGGTGTGTATGTACATGTATATTATATATGAATGTAACTGTCTTGGAAGAAGCAAGATGCACAAACAATTAGCTTTCCTGCTCTCTTCATAGCCAAAAATGTTGCAGCAGACATCTCAGAGAAGTTATGTGACTCAGTGGCTACCAAACTAGAAGGCAAAGTGCTAGGAACTTTCAGTGGTAAGACAACAGTACAGACAACCTTGCTTTAGATGAAAGATGGATTTCTTGATCATCATGTCACTCATTGTGTTGCATTCATTGTTTAGGTATCACCTCAACAGTAAAAGCTAGCTTGGAAGAGTCTTTGGTGCAGATTTTGTCGCCACGCAGGAGGATTGACATACTGCGTGATGCAATGGATGCCAAGAAGCGTGGCAAACCCTTCTCTATCACCTTCTGTGGCGTTAATGGTGTTGGAAAATCTACCAATTTGGCCAAGGTAACAAATTATGTAGAAATTGAAACATCACTAAATGACAGTAAAATTTGATAGCTTTCATTTGAGTGGTCTTCATTCTTGGGAGTTTAGTTCAAAGCTAGAATTCATTTTTACTCCGCAAAATACTATACCACGTGAAATTACTATTTAAAACATGGCAATACAGCTTCAATGTCCACCCACCAGGGTTTAATGTGCAAAGTTAGAATTTCTAACAGGACTGCTCAATAGCTTCATTTGAATAACCACATGCTAGGGTTCTATATAGACTTTACTTGCACAGTAATATACCAATCAGTGCTGGTATGAAAGTACTGCTCAATAGTTTTCATTTGAATGGTCACACACTAGGGTTTCATCCACAGACTTAAAAGTTAGAATCACCTTGTACAGCATAATAAACAGTACCACATGAAAGTACTGCTGAATAGCTTTCATAAAACGTCAAACAATATATGTATAGAAGTGGAAGAGTAAGCCAGGGTGACATGTAGCCTATTCACCAGCATCAGAATATTTTGCATATTTTCTCCCACAAAGACGAAGAAGACCCAAGCTCAACAGACAACGAATGAACGATTCGGACATTATTAATTTTAATAGAAATCCTATTCTTCTCTCAGATCTGCTTCTGGTTGCTTGACAATGGTTTCCGTGTGATGATTGCAGCCTGTGACACCTTTCGTGCAGGAGCTGTGGAACAGCTGAGGACCCATGTCCGGCATCTGAATGCTCTACATCCCCCTGCTGGTGGGAGTGGTCCTCCATCTGTCCTGCTGTACGAGAAGGGCTATGGTAAAGATGCTGCCTCCATAGCTATGGATGCAATCAATTTTGGTGAGCTCGATAGGAAATAAATTGTGTTTAATGAGTTGCAGAGGTGCAAGAGTGATTGAGAACTTTCAGTCCTAGACTACGAGCAGGTTTATCTTTCGCTTAGTCCGTCGACCGTCGTGCGTGACACGAAAAAAAAACTGCGAGAAAAAATGGTGGTGTGAAACCCTGGAGGCGAGAAGTGCGCAAAAGACGTGCTACTCGTAGTCTATTTGAGTTGCATCCCGGATTAGTTTATTGCGTTCTAATGCGAGACATTTAACTGTTACATGTACATTGCCTTTTTCTACATTGGCAAAATTTAAATATCGGGGGCGGGGGTGGAGGGGCGGGAGAAACACTAGCAAAAAGATTTTTCTTTTTACGGTACCGTAACACTTTGAAGGTGATCATGTACTTTGACAATTAGAGCAGTCATCACTTGAGTGTTGAAATTAATTAACATTCGTCTTGGTTTCACGACTACGCTAAGCGCTTTTCTTAAAAACCTCGCGCCACTTTGTCATCCAATCAGGTGTAAAATCAAAACCAATCGTGACTCGCTCGCGCACGTTTTCCCGCGCTTTGTGTCGGCTACATGAAGTTGCTTCGTGTTTTGATTGGTTCATTGGAATGTCTGTGTGCTTTGTGATTGGCTAGAGTGGTTACTTTCAGCACTGAGGAAGGCAACTGCTTTTTTCATGCGGGCAAAACATTTTAAACTGGGTATGTTTATAAGAAACACGTTCTTCTAGATTGTCAAACCTGGTAGGCAACATATTCCTCACAGCCAGGCAATTTGCCGGGCGCCCGGCCCTCAATGAAAGCCCCGAAAAGTTAATTGCAAACTGCACTATAATAACAAAGGCAATTGCCTATGAATTGTTTTTCAGCCAGGGAGCAGTGTATTGATGTTGTCTTGGTGGACACTGCTGGACGAATGCAAGACAATGAACCCCTGATGAGGGCTCTCTCTAAGGTTAGTTACCTTTTCTTGTATGTGTACTAAATGTAAAAGGGCTTGTGCAGCCAGAACGAACTCAGAGATAATTTTTTGATGGTCAGGATTTGAAACAAGTCAGGTTAATTCAAGGAGATATATCATTCAGGCGATCCAAGGATTTTGGTTGTTTCGTCAGTTGCGTTTCTTTCTTTTCTCGACAGAAAAAAAAAGCGTTTCAGATATGAATTCACACGTGGATATAGATCAGTAATGATAGGTCGTGAAATCGTTATTGGAGGTGTAACTTTCAGTATTTCCCACTCGTTATTTCTTTGAGTTTATTTGCAATTTTCTTCCATTGGAAAGTAATTTACGCTTAATTCAAGTTTAATGTTTCTTTCTTTCAGCCCAGTAATGCCTGTCAGAGAGCTGCTTTTTTGTAGCATCGACCACTATAGGCCAGTCCGAAATTGCGTAGGGAACTGGGGCAAGTTTCAAATTTAGACCAATCGATAAACTGACACCACGACATGAAAGATGACGTTGAGATCGGTCATTTGACAAAGTTTGATGCTTTTAGGGTGAACAGTTATATGACCAAGTTATACATCTTGAAACTTGGTTTAAAATTAATACTAACATCTCTAATGTTGAGACACTGTCCCTCAAAACCATATAAACTCTCAAATTTTTTTATCAGTTTTTTGACAACTGTAAAATCCTTTCATTCACTTACCATTTGAAAGAAGCTGAGATGAAAATCACGTATGTTTTGGCGTATCACAGAAATCATACGTGATTTATTTATCTCAGCTTCTTTAAAATGGTTGGTGAATGAGGAAGGATTTTACAGTTGTCACAAAACTGATAAAAAAACTTTAAGAGTTTATATGGTTTTGTGAGACATTGAGACGTTTGTATAGGTTTTGAACTATGTTTCAAGGTCTTTAACTTGGTCAAATGACTTATCTCAACGTGATCATTCATGTGGTAGTGTCGGTTTATCGATTGTTAAAAATTTGAAACTTGCCCCAGTTCTCTGCGCAATTTTGGATCGGCCTATAAACATTTAACATGTAAAATTGTTTTTAACAAGTTGTGCATCACCTAAAAACTAGATTTATCTTGACAGGGCTCCTTTCAAAAAAAGTCAGTCTAAATCTTTCTGCAGGCCTAGAGTACTTTAGCCTTCAAAAAGCGCCACCTCTTATTTCCTCCAGCTGGTTTGAGAGCAACGATAGAGCGGCTGAATTCGCTTGGTTCGCGTAGCACGAAGCAATAAAAATAAAAAAAATAATTAACAATTACCTCCGACCTCAGCGTGCACGAAAAGTACTTTTCTCTTGTGTGGTATATACTATTATATAATAACCCAAGTTATTCTCGCATTTTGATTGGTTCTCGCCTATGATCTATTATAGGACAGATGCACGATTGACGTCATCATTAGAAAGTTTTTCCCTCTGCCGTTTTAAAATGGCGAAAGTTTTGAGAATTAGGATAATATTTTATGTGACTGGGCAAAAGATAAGGTACAAAAAAGTCTTGCCGAGGCATTGAACAGGCTTGAGAAGCCAGAAAACGAAAGATAAAGCCGTTTCTTTTAAAAAATGATACAGAAATAATTTTCTAGCAGCCTTAGCCGGCAGTTGAGCGAGACTAAACCACGCACAAACTTAGTCTTGGTAAGCCGAGAACCACTCCGTTATCTCGAATTTAACAAACCCAATAAACAAAATGTTTCTGAGATTAATTTATTTAAAAAATTTAACTTTTCCCAGTGTCAAAACAACTGTTGACTCACTGATTGATGTCAGGAATGAAAAATCAAAACATCACTTCTTAAAATTGGTAAAATAAAATACATAACCTTGCTTTCCGATGCGAATGTTCCTGTCCGTTTCAGGCCACAACAGCGAGCTAAGTATAGCTAACCACAGCTCACGGTCAAGAGTATCGCAGCTAAAATGTGTCTCCGACACTATATCAAGATGATTTGAGAATCACCAACCACAGAAGACAAAAATCTCCACTGTCATTTACGCTCCTTTCATTCAAAACTCGAATCAAATGGCCTCTAGGTTGACCGCAACCGCAAGTTTTCCGAGACTATTTTTTCAACTCCTGCAATTTTCAAGGCAACGTCCAAGCTTTGAGGCTCACAGAGCTGCTCCAATGACAAAAACTGACTTGATTTTGACGTCATCTGTGATCTATTACTGAACAGACGCACGGCAACATGGAATCTATTTGTTAAATATTAACTATAAACACTTTATGCTTCATGTGTGCGTTTGGTTTGTTTTTCAGCTGATCAAGCTCAATTCTCCTGACCTGGTTCTGTTTGTCGGGGAGGCCCTGGTCGGGAACGAGGCGGTAGATCAACTGAAGAAGTTTAACCAAGCATTGGCTGATTTCTCCATGGCTGAAAACCCGCGTTTGATTGACGGCATTCTGCTCACCAAGTTTGATACCATTGATGACAAGGTAAGTTATAAAATAATTGAAAGTGTCCGGAGGCAGTGTGGCGGAGTGGTTAGGGCGCCCGCGGGACGTGAAATCCGGAGGTTGCGGGTTCAAGTCCCGCTGTGATCATTACACTGGAGTCATTTCTCGGGCCCCGAGTTCAACTCCTCGGTCTTGCTTGTAAATAGCCAACTGGTCTGCCTTCCCCCAGTTGGGATTTTTACTACTATGTTGTTTGGTTGATATGTTTCTTTTAGTTTAAGTGGCATGCCTGTAAACTAGCTACAATTGTAGGTGTTGCTAAGCCCATTGACCATACAAAAAGCATCATTTGAACATTTTTAAATATTTTTTTTGAACTGGAATTTTTGTTTCGTTCGTCATGGCCAGTTCTTATGAACAGTGTTAGTATTTACGCATTCATGTAAAATTGTTCCAATTTATTCTAAGTCCTTGCCCAAGGTTGCTAGTGCAAAGATGTTTGTGATCTATGAACACTATGGGTCCCTAAAGTGTGTTGTTAAAGATTTTATCCCATTGTTCTGCCAGGTTAAACACAGTCAGATTTATGATGTTTCAATTTCTCTTTGCTTTGCTCGCTCATGCATTACTGTATAAACTCGATCATCAACTAATGTGTTGATCTTGAGAAAAAGTTGGTAAATTACATGTACGATACAACCTTTTTTCCTTCCTTTATCATTACTATTATCGTGCGTAGCTGGAACGGATAGACAATAATGGGCCATTTGCGAATTGCCTTTGCCTTTGCGTCAAAACGATTCTTCTTGCGAAAGCATTCATATGAAAATGTGTTCAACCTACAAGTTCTTTTTCACGTAAATCAAACTTATTTTCATAAGAAAAGTTTCGCATGCAGACTCGTTTTGAAACAGAGGCACAAGGTTGCACGGAAATGGCCTATTCCAGCTTTGGACTATAACAGCTGAGCGAGATCATCATTTTGTTAGGTTGGTGCGGCTATTTCCATGACATACACCACTGGCCAACCGATTGTGTTCGTGGGCACAGGTCAGACCTACAGTGACCTCAAGAGTTTGAATGTTAAGGCCGTGGTGAATGCCTTGCTGAGGGCCTGAGCACTAGAGTTTTTGCTTAACAAAGTATAATGTTTTCCTTGGTTATAAACAGTAGTTTTTCTGGCGGGAACGTGTTAGTTAGTTACCATGGTCTCAAGTCCATTACTTGACGCCTCTCTGTTTATTAAGTCCTCAAGGTTATTTTAACTTAAAAAAGGCCTTCATTTGCTGAAAATCTAAACAAGCAATTGCCCCTAAAAACGGGTCGTGGTATCATGTTAGTAACATGTAGTTTTACCTCAAGACTACTCTTGACGGGTTTATAAAAAATCGTAACAGGTTTGGCCAGATTCCGTAACAGGTTTGACAAAATATAATTACAGACTAAACGTTGTACCGAAAGTTAAAGTGTTTGTAAAATTTGTAGCAATGCCCTGCAGACTTAACACCAACGGAGTAAACTAGCAAACTCTAACCCCCTTCCCCTCACCCTAGTAACAGATTAGCCTGGAAAAATTGAAAACCAAGGGAAAACACTATGGTATAAGAAAACTTCTTTCATTCTTCAAAGGCAAAAATTAAAAAAAAGTATATATGTATTAATAAAATTTTAATTAAGAACGACTTGTTTTGTATGAATGTGTTTTCTTTTCCCCTTTTACTTGTCACTGTGTAGATTAACATTTGCTAGGTTGTTTTATTTTCCAAACAACAACAGTAGGAAATGTTGACACACTTTATTTTCACAACTTTGGTAAAATATGTTACAAGGGATTTGAAATGGGTAAATCGATTTCGGTGCCACGTGAACAGAATCCTCAGCACAGCACGAACAGACTGGTCAGTGCAAAATTCGGAATATTCAGCCACTCACTACATGTGCAATATCTGTAAGCAATAAATATGTATATGTAATATCTGTAAGCAATTATTTATTTCAACATCTCCATTGAAATTTCCGAAACTGTTTGTTACACGACTTGGGTAATTCAAGTTGGAAGAATTTGATTCTCAGTTCAAAATATCTTGACTGAAAAAATGAGATCCATCACTGACTGAGGAAATAAGATCCATCACGTGACCCGACTTGTGCCTCGTCCCCAGGAAGCACTCCACCCAGTGTGGAGCGTGTGAATGGACCAATTTCGATATATTAAAATTCAGCGTAAAACAATAGACCCCAGTTCGAGGCTCTGTGGAATAACTACAGAGTTTGTGGGGTTTGTTCCTCAGAGCCTCTTACTGAAGTCTTTTGTGTTAGGCTGAATTTTATCGGTCTATTGTGGGAACGCGTTCCGCCATCAAAGCATCAAGCCCCGCCCTCCTAGTCTCCCGTCATTTATCGACGAAATGCGACGCCACCTTTAAAAAGTATACGGTCTGTTTAGAAATTTCATTCTCCCATGATAAGTTACTATTGCTGGTGATATTGCTCTTCTCTATCCAAATTTAACTACTTTGTTGTGACATGCTCAACAATATCTCGCATGTTTTCACTTATTGACAATGTTTCTCCTGTCGTTGACGTGCATTGAGTGTGACGCGTTACACGTCACTACTTTGATTGCATCACTGTCATTGGTGCTACGTCTATCCTGCGATTTTGTTGTCCAGCGGCACTGTACACACCTGTGGTGTACAACAACACGGACATTCCTAACTCCAGACAGCGTAGTGACGTAGTGAAAGCGAACCAGGGCCAGGGAGAAACGTATTGCTCGTTCGAAAAAACGCCGTTGGCGCCTACGGCGGCGTAAACGAGCAGGGCGATGGTGCAAAAACCGATCACAGCCGCTGCTACGCAGCGCTTGAAGATTGCTGACGTCTGTTTTCCTCTTTCCTGGCCTTTCGAAGCTGCTCTCTGTACAAGTCGAAGCGTTTTCCAAATGAGAATGGAAATGTAGCTGTAAAACGAAGCTAGAATAAGATATAAAAGTATGCTAACTACCTGGCAAGCCAAGATCAAGGCTCTGTATGCCGGAATGAACGATACAATCATTTCCGAAGCGAAGACGAAGGTGTAATATGGAACTGTGACAAGAGCTATGTTTCGCGTCGTGTACCAGTTCTGAAATCTGCTTTTCATCACCAGAGCATTTCTCAAAACTAGAAAAATGAGCAAAAAAGCTGTGATTAAACAAGGCTGTCCAATTCCCCAGATTACATTCACTGCTGTGCCAGGAACATGGCCCTTGGAATGGTAAGCGTCCACACATAAGAACAAACACCTTGAGAAAGCAAATAGAACGATCTGACCCAGCACAACCACGGAGACTTTCTTCTGCCGGACACCTCCGCTGCTCTTGCAGATTCTGAGGAGCGCTACGACCGCTAAAACACCGATAATACCAAACAGCCCACCCAGTCCGTATTGATGAATATCCCAAGCAGCACCCCAAGTTTCAACCGCCGTATTCCACTCCGGGACCGGCTCAGCTCTTGGTTGGCCTGTTGGTTCGACTTCAGCAACCCAACCACTTGATTCGTGTTCTGGACTGGCGTACTGTGGTTCACTTCCATAAGATTCATTTGTAGTAGTTTCTGGACTTGCACTCATAGTGCTGTTGGTGAAGTTGCTGAATATTCCAGCGTTAATCTTGGCACCGAGTGAAGTGTTCTTCAGAGATAAAACTTTGCAGTTTCCACTTCAACAAGTTGAGTGTGTTGTAGTTGATTTAGTTATGATGTATCGATAACTTACTTTTCCTGCTTGGGAGAACTTGCTGTTTTATCGATGAGCCATGAAAACGTAAAAAGGTTTTTCGATTCTCAACGTATTTAGGCTTGTTATCTAGGCAAAAGTGCTAGAAAAGATTGTTTTCTTCGGTGACTATCAAGAACGCTCTTTAGCTCAACATGCACGGCACGTACTGAGCTCAGACGACAAATACTGTCACAGTTTAAATATTGTGTCGTCAGCCTATAACAAAGAGTTTCAAGATTATTTTTAAACAGCTGCAACAGTGATTGTTTCCTTGTAAGACAGTTTTTTTCCCCGTTAAACAAAGCGCTATTGATCAACATTGTTACGCAATATTAAACGCGCGAAGTCTAAAATTAGAATGCAAATTATTGTTGCCCCGCGAGTCAATCAATGTAAGCGTATTCTGAGTAATAGGAGGAAACTGAACGCCAGATTTTCGTTTTAAAACTTGTTTTAGGAACACTTCCTTCACCGCTAGAAAAAGCTTCAATTCCTCCAATATTCCGTTTTGTTTCTCTGAGTTTATCTGAGTTAAAACGTCTCGCGCGCTTCGCTATTCTGGATTCGGCAAACTCTCGAATGACTCTTTTCATATCGTTCAACTGAAAAACCAATGCAAAATTAATTTAAGATATTCCCAAACTACGTTTTGCCTGGTTTCTCGCAAAACTGGTGATTGTTTTATTTATTATTGATGAATCAAGAGCGAGTTTTCGTCGCAATTAACACCTATCCTTCGACAGCTTTGTTTCACCAATATAAGTGCTACATAAGAAACTATTTTCCCCTTCTACCTCTGTTGTCAAAAAGTGTGCGCTGGGTTAAAACTTCTATTTTTGCTTATTATTTCGACATGTAACATCTTCTGTCTGTATGTCAAGGAGGTTTGAAAAAATACAAGGAAAACAAATGGTTTATTCGTTTATTGGTAGAAAAAGTTGTGGTCAATTTTGCGTAATATTGCTTGCTTCTCCTTTAAACTCATAAATCCTTTTTTTATTATACATAAGCCTTTTAACAGATCAACTGATTTGATTTATGTTCTCCTTTGTAATGACAAACGAATGTTCTTAGTCTCAAAGAGACTTCGAACAAAGCACATTGTATGTTACAAAATAAAGTAGCTGACAACATTAGCAAAGTCTATACTGATTAATGTCCGTGGTTCATCCTTCCAAAAAATCGTTACTTCTTTCTTTAGTTAGGTATCTCTATTTCTTTTTCTCACGCTGTCGTATCATTGCCATCGATATACTGACAGTTCAACAGTTCAACTCCATTCATGTCTATACAAAAATTTAGCAAACGCCATTAGCAAAACAGCTGTTTTGACTCCAGAGAGTTTATAAAACCAAACACTAGTACTCGATATTTTTGATCTGATTTGGAAAACACGGCGTGAAATCTTGAAAATGGGACGACAGAAGTCTGTTGAGTTCTCTAGTTGCACGCCATATTGGCCTTTTTCGTAAAACCTAGTTGAATTTTTTTTTTGGTAATGGTGAACTGTCAACTAACTTTATCACTCAATTAACACCCCCTGATATGTGGGAGTTTGACTTAATTATCATAAATTCAAAAAATAATACTTCCATTTTCAAACTCCAACCGGTTAAAAAATCCTATTCAATTTTGTTATTAAACCGTCCTTGGGTTTCCGAAACTTGAATGGACCTGACAAATTAAGCAAACTCGAAGGTGGCATTTTTTTTAAATAAAAAAGAATTACTGCTGACGAAAAGCTTTTGTAATTCAGTATTTCTTTGACACGAAGTTAACGAACGCGATGGATTCATTTGTTCACAAAGGCATTATTCAGTTGCCGAATTTATTATTGATGGATATATTTTTCACACCTGCTAATTCAGCTCCGAATTGACAAACTCGGCTAGAAAGTTTCTTTTCAAGTTTGTAAACCATCTTTATACCAAAGTTAAACTTTCTTTCAAGTCATTAGCAAGTATTGAATACTTTTATGTGGTACTGTTTATCATGCTGTATAAGATTATTATAACTTTCAAGTCTTTAGACGGAACCATAGTGCGAGCTTTCAAATGAAATCTATATTGAAAAATACTTTTATTTGGTTCTGTTTACACGCTGTACAAGGTGGTTCTAACTTTTTAAGTCTGTGGATGAAACCCTAGTGTGTGACCTTTTAAGTGAAAGCTATTGAGCAGTACTTTCACGGCGTATTGTTTTCTTTAGGAAACAAGCTGGTTCTAAGTTAGTGATAGAAACCCTAGTGTGTTAAGTGTTTCAACCATCTGGGGATTTGAAGTATAAATTTTTAAATTTTAAACTTTGACATTGTCGATAATAAAAAAAGGTTACAAAGCAGTTATATTGCACAAGTTTGTAACTATTTGCTGTGTGATACTTCGCTTTTGTCCTCTTCTGGCAGTTTACCTTGGCCAGTAACTAAGCTCTTGTAATTTTTTTGTTTTCCTTCGACTTAAACAAACTTCTCACGTCTGAAAAACTCGAAATCCTGTGAAGTTTGAGCAAAGTTTGGAAAGTGATTTCGATTAAGATCAAGTAAAACTCGTTGGGAATGGGAAAATAAGATTAGCAGTTTTCGAAGAACTCTTGGTCCCAGAGTTTCCTTTTTTGCTTTCATGACCTGCATGGCCAAGTCGTCGCTGCAAAACAAGTTTATTTTCTCTTCATGTATTAAACATATCTATTCCTTCCGACTTCTATCGATCGTTCAAGAGTACAGTTACAATACCGAACAAACAAACGTGTTACTTACAGCAGGGATTCCTTTCTTCTAATCTGAAGTTTTAGAGTATTCAGCCGGAACATCGCAAATTAAAATTAGCCTTTTAAACCAAAGTTTGAAGATACTCTGAACTCTGTAAATGGCCGGAGAAAACAAGTGAAGGTTACGCTAAATCCACGACTAATATTACATGTAATTACTCAGTCGAAGAACTAACGAGTGGGTAAATCTTCGTTGAAGCGTTAGCGCTTGTCAATTAAGTATGGGAGGCAGCGTGGCCGAGTGGTTAGAGCGCCGGATTTGGAATCCGTAGGTCGCGAGTTCAAATCCCGTTCTGACCGCTAACTGATGTTGTTCTCGGTAAACCCGAGTTCAACTTCTCGGCTACGCTTGTCAATAGCCAACTGGTCTGCCTCCCGCCAGTTGGGGTTCTTAACCTAGTTATGTTTATTCATCATTGTTTGTCTGCATTGGTCCTGAAAAGCCCCAATGGGGAGTGGCCAATGACGTATACATTTTTTTTTTATCCATGTGGGATAGCGTCGGCTTTATCAACACTCGGTGACTGCAAAAAAAGAACTTCCGAAATTTTATCGCACGTGGGCTATTTTACTTAAGTTTTATATGCTGCTGTTTTTTTAGGTTAGTTTTACATTTAATTTCATAAATACTATTTAGCTCTATCAAAAGTAAGTATTAAAAGAAATGTAGCATTTTGTGACTTGTATGTTTACTTGTAATTTTTCTATAATTGAAAAGAGCATTGTAAATACGCCAACCGTAAATTAAATCAATGTTACTGTATTGTAAAATATGTATTGTAAGTAGTGTATGCATAAATTGTGTAAGTATAAGTAGTGTAAGTAGCAAGGCCAATGTAAGTGTAAATGTAAATAAAATATTAGTACTGTAAGTGGTGTAAGTGATCGTCCTGTAAATAAAATTGTTTTAAAAAAATGAACACTCGGTATGCCACAAAGAGTTATATTTGTCGTGCAAAATGCAAAACGCTCTGAGCCGTTAAAAGTGTTGAAAAAATAAGCTTGATTATTTTGTTCACAGCGGTCAAACGCAAAACAAAAACAGCGCTGGTTTTCGTTGTCTTCTAGATTGTGCAGTAGGATTTTTTTGCAAGAAAACTTAACATGAGCAGTGGTACTAGAGAGTGGCAGATCTAAGGAAGGTCCCGAGGGACCCAACCTCCCTTATTTAGGGTAAAAAAATCGCAAAAGGAAGCCGGAAGAGCAAGCTATCGAGCTTAGTTTGAGGGGAATCGCTTACGTTTTTTACGCGCGCGCGCTGATGACGCAAAAATCGTGCGCAGTAGGAATGCGCAATGCAAAACTAGGGAATCACCTTAATATCGAATTTTAGGTAGCTAAATTGAGCTAATATCTTCGAGAACATAAATAAAACAAAATATAATACTAATACAATAAATATGCTAAAAATAATGAAAGAGCTAAATTATGTACATAATAAAACTAGAGACAAGCTGCAATGCTACTGAAAAGAGTCTTATTGTAGTATGTTTCGTTTAAAGTCCGCAAAAATAGAAGTTCGGATTAAGTCCGGAAGAGAGAGTTCCATTATTTGGCCACAAAATCTGAAAAGGAATACAGGCCGTAAGTTGTTGTTTTTGGATCAGGAAGAGACAATATAATTTCCGCGTACACTATAAGTTGCAGAACGCGGAGTAAACATATAGTTATTGAAAAGGAGACTCTTATATAGTATAACTAAAAAAATTGAAGGCGTCTTTTTATTAATTTTATGCCGACGTGGCTGAGCGGACGCTTTGGTGGGAATCACCCCGCGCCAAGCTCCCGCGTTTTTCCTTCAACCACTGCGGAGTAATAGTTCCTATGACCGTTTAGCATCATCTTGAGAACACTCAGCAAATGAATGATACCGTTATCGTTGAAGGCAAGATGTTACTTTCTGGATATGTGGATTGTAGTTTAAGACGTAAAATTTGTTAAGTGTCAGTTTTCAGTTACTCGGGTTTTGGCTTTCGACTGTAGCATTGATAGTGATGCCACTTTTATTCTTCCACGAACTCGCTGACCAGCGGTATTTATTGTACCCGTCATGTACAACAACACGGACATTCCCATCTCCAAACAGCGCAGAGACGTAGTAAACGCGAACCAATTCCACGGGGAAATGTTTTGCGTGTCATACAAAGCTCTGTGAACGCTCACTAAGGCGTAAATTTGCATGGCGCCAATGCTAAAACCGCCAACAGCTGCTGCTATGCAAAGTTTGAAGACGGATGACGTTTGCTTTCTGCTGTCGTGCATTTCAGAAGTCCTTTTTGGTTTGACACGAATTTTTTTCCACATAAGAGTAGAAATGTAAGTGTAAAAGGAAGCCAAAATGACATTTAAAACTGTGTCTGTTATCTGGCAGGCGAAGATCAAGCTCTTGCTTGCAAGTAAAAACGACACAGTCATTTCTGACACGAAAACAAAGTTATAATACAGTACTGTGATGAGAGCTATGTTTCGTGTCGTGTACTAGTTCTGAAATCTGCTTTTCATCACGAGGGCATTTCTCAAACAAGAAAAATGAGCATGTAAGCTGTGATCAAACAGCTCTTATAGATTATTTATTTCCCGAGAGGATGCTGAATGTTCTTTTCGTCATTCAAACGAGGTATTTAAACTCACACAGCAAATATCTGGGGTCTGCCCAAAATAGCCCATTATACAGGTTAGTTTACTACGTATGATCGCTGATCTAACATCCTCCATTACATCCTCCATCCTCCATAACATCCTCCAATTTAAATAAGCGCGAATCTCAATTTCCCAGGTGCAAATTAATGAAAGGAGATCGTCTGAACCCGTCACGATCCATTCGCCACCAATAAATTTTCAAAGCTCAGCCCGGAAATTTTGGTTGAACTGATCGTGCCCTTGGACTCAAGATCAAAGTTTAATATGTGTGTATGTGTTTTACAACCCACAAGTTTATTTTCATTCCGTTTACAGTCTTTCTATAGTATTACCCGTGGAACAAACTAAATGGAGAACACCAAGTGCAGATTAATTAATTAATTTATGCCGCCAAGTTAAACTTCATGCTCAGCTAATCTCCTGCTGCCAATTCTGTAAAAGGATAGAAATGTTAATGTTAGGAATTTCTCTATAGCTTGCGAAAGTCGTTATAGTCAGCTTTCCTTGGTACTTGGCTATTTAATCGTGGATGATGCTGCTAAAATTTCTTAGGAGTATGAACGAGATTACACATTTAAAGAAAATACACACAATTTTAAATTTGGAAGACATGTTTCGGATACTCCGTTTCCATCATCATTTTCAGGATGTTCAATTGGCCCTGAATTCCGATATATGAAAATTCTAACTTGGTTCCGAGGCTTAGGGAAATAAAACAAAATAAATTAGTTAATCATCCTTCATACTTGATGTGACTTCTTCCCGTTATAGGGGGTTTCTTGTATTGCGGCCTTACCAGCCTAGTTAACTGAAAAGACCTTATAGACTTATACTGAGATGGATAAATTAGCTTACCTGCTCACTTCCTACCAATCCCACCGCAGCAAACTACGCTGGCGTTTACTGGTAAAGGGTTCCTAACGTGATAGTAAAGAAACCAGAAATTAGAATGAACTATTGAGAAAAAAAGAAGAGGGAGAGAGAAATGAACGAAGGAATGAAGAAAGAAAAAAGCACTTAAACGTCAACCGTTTGCAGAGAAGAAAGAGATTTGTATTTTACTTCTTCAGTCAGTCAATCACAACAAGAGAGCCCGTTGAAAAAACGTACATGGTTAAATCTAAATATGATACTAAAATACACGGTGTAAAAGCACAAACGCCAAACGAAACGAGTGAGCGATTTGTTCAATATAAAGCAAATCATTGACAGACTATGACAGACTTTTAACTTACGTTCGGGCGGCGGACACCACCGGGTGTGCGAACCTAAATAAGGAAACAAACCTCTTGAAACAAACTTTGACAGCAAAACAAGCCGCTTAACCGACTTCCTGGAGTCGCACTGATTTGCATCAGCTGATAATGTGAAATGACAATTTTGACCTCTTCATAGGGAGACAGCGTGGTCGAGTGGTTAGAGTGCCGGATTTGAAATCCGTAGGTCGTGGGTTCAAATCCCGTTCTGACCGCTAGTTGATGTTGTTCTCGGTAGCCCCGTGTTCAAATTCTCGGCTACGCTTGTAAATAGCCAACTAGTCTGCCTCCCGCCAGTTGGGATTTCTTAACCTAGTTGGGATTCTTAATCCCGTTCTGACCGCTCGTTGATGTACGTTGTTCTCGGTAACCCCGTGTTCAAATTCTTGGCTACGCTTGTAAATAGCCATCTGGTCTGCCTCCCGCCAGTTGGGATTCTTAACCTAGTTACGTTTATTTGAATATTTATTTATCATTGTTTCTTTACATTAGTCCTGAAAAGCCCCGATGGGGAGGGGGGGGGGGGGGGGTTGACCAATTACGTGTAAATACATACACACATACATACACACATAAAATGTCATAGCTCAGTAGAAAGCGTTTCTGATAACGAAATATTCGCGCTGCTTCGAAAACGCACGAGAAAACATATACATAGGAATTATACTTATGTCCCTAGAGAGAAAAAAAGAGCTGTTTGTCCTTCACGCTGTGGTTTGAATTTGTGACCTAATCTTCCTCTCACCCCCTCCCCCTTCCCAAAAAATAATAAAAATATTGAAAGTACCTGCATCCCTAACTTTTAGGGTAGTCATCACTTCTGCTTACTGCCATCAAACCAATTTTTATAGCAGAGGCCGAACCCACTGTATGGGCATCCTTCCAGTCTTCGTTGTTTACTGTGCAAGCTTAACAAAACGAGCAACTCTCGAAAGTTTCGTCACAAGATCTCTTTTGTTGGTTGTAAAAACAATGCAAATGAGCGGAAGTATTAAAAGACACCAGCGACTCGATTGAGTCACGTGTTTGAAAGGCAGACAAGCAAGTTAACCGGAAGTCTGCAGTCTGATATTTTCAGACTTGAATGGTTGTCAAGCATGGTTGCTCATATCCCGACTGCTGGCTTAGGGGAGCGAAGTCTCTGAATACGAATTTTGCCGTTTTTCTTCTGCTGATTCCTCGTTAGTCAATTCAAATTTCAGGTGCAACGATCGTATGCAAGAACAGCAGTTTGTTTTGTGGCAGTTAGCGGTTATGATCTGATGTTGCTGCATGGTTTAACTACCAGCTGAGTTCATTGAATTGGCTTCGGTATCTTTGATGAAAAAATTAAATGCTTTCTTCAATTCGTGACTTAAGCAAGAATTTTACAGCGAACACCTCCTTGAAAATTAACTTGCAGTCTCTTTCACAAATAATTAGCTGTTGTTTAATGAAATGCCTCCTTTTTCTGCAACAAAGTTGTTCCATCTCGAGGCCAACCCGTGAAGTCTGGGTTCTAAATTGTATCCAAGTAACACCTTATGCATGCTCAATAACCAGTTGGCACGAGATTTGTAAAGCCTTTCTTTTTCGTGAATTAAGGGTGAAAAAGAATTGAACCGCTCTGCATTTAGGATGGCTCAGTACTTAGCCAAATGACAAGGTTATTTGTAATTTGTTTTATACTTTGTCTCCTTTTCATTTTTATGTTTAACATGATCAAAATATTAGATTCGATTATCAGAGCGAAATCAAAGAAGCCACTTGAGGGATAACTGTCTTTATGCTACCTACATTCACAATTAACCAATCAGAAGTCACGTTTACGTACTCTCCTGATATCCTGTGATAAAGTCACAGACCTTATATGGCTCTGATATCATGCTCACTTCACCAAATTTAGGCGCAGTAAATACCTAATCGTACCTTTTTTGTACGTTTAGTTATATCCTAATGTATCTACTTTTTCTTATTTTGTGGTATTTTAATTTTTTAATTTGCTGTATTTGTCTTAGTATTCTGATATTTATAATTTAGATTAAGGGCTACTGGTTCGTCAGCTTTTACTGACATGTGCTACCCCTTAAAAATAAAGTTGTTGCTTACTCACTCACTCACTCACTCACTCACTCACTCACTCACTCACTCACT
>CM042755.1:4182977-4199961 GCA_022496165.2 Catalaphyllia jardinei | reverse complement strand
TTTTTTTGCTCTTTGCCAAGCTTAGTCTGAATAATATCCTGTTCTTAACTAACAAATAAACTCGACCTTAATCTGAACAGGTTTTTCTGAAGGTGGCCATGCCTTTTTTTTCCATTGTTTTTGTATGATGTGTTTTCTGCAGAGAAGGTGGGCGCCTAGTATAAACAATTGCCACCACCTTGTTTGACTTCCAATTTACCTGTAAAAAACAAATGTATTTCAAAAAATGAAATTTCGTAGCAAATACGCATTTTTGTTGCAAATACCCACTTTCATGTTTCGGTGGAGAAATATGTTTTATTTTAAATACGAGAAACGGACAAGTCAATCTTGAGGATTTGAGAAGCGCAATTCACTTCTTTCCAAATCAGGCATCGTGGTCTATTTTAAATTAAACGAACAATTTATTTTTCTGTTTTTGTGTGTTCTGAAGGGCTTTTGTGGGAAAAAATCCATTGTTTTTTAATCTCTCAGGATTTTGTGCTAAGATACATTCGCGCCGGAAAATTTGCAAAGGATTCAATTTCGCTGGCATATTATTGCACATTATGGAATTCCTTAGTTCAAAGAAATAAATCCGGAGGTAGCAAACACTCACTTACATAGGACATACGCACTAAGGCAGATCGTCGAAGTTTGGATTTCTTATACAGTAACAACAACAGCTTTGTTTATCCCTTATTCAGTGACATACATAATAAATAAATAATTTGAAATAATAAGGGTAACTGACAGCCTGAAATAACCTGAAGTAGTTATAAATGCCAGGCTGCCAGTTAATTATGTATACATTACAATTTGAAGTCGGTAGCTAATTAAAGTAAACACACAGACACATTAAATACAACATTGGAAAAAAAAGAGATTAACATTAAATAAATATACGACTGCATTAACCTACACCTATTTGCCTAGAAACACTGGTCAGGCAAGTTATGAAGTCATTCTCAAATTTCATGAATAATTGTTTATGAGATGTTCTTTCAGATTAAATTTAAATGAGGATATACGACATAACAACAAGCATTAACATAGGCATAACTAAAGTGAGGACGCTCTTAACATAAGCATAAGCACAAAGACATGCACAGATTTGATAATTGCCTTTTTTTCGGTTTCATACCTTCTCGATACTGTAAAACAAGATGGCGGACCTTCGCTCGTGCTAATGGCGTGCTCCCAGCAGCAAGTTCTCAATAGACATAAACATGAGCCCAAGCGCAAGAAGTACAGAAACGTTTGCTCTGCTTGTGCTTACGCTTTTCCTTGTGTTGTGCGCGTCTTCACTGCCGCGTGCTTGTGCTATAGACGCTCCTGTTACTGTTATGCTTTAAGTTTAATTGCGCTTATGCCGTCGTGAAAACCGGCTTAAACGTCCACTGTTTCGTTCCAAAACTAGACTTTTTTAGCAGTCGAAGAAAATAAGAGGGGAAGTTTATCATAGTGATTTGATCAGAACTAACAATTTATGATCACAGTATTGGGTCATATAACCCTGCATCATGCGGGGATAACGGCGGTAACGTTTTTACTGAAATTGTTCGAGCTGAAGCTACGTAGCATATAGGTCACAGACTTCCCAGTGTTGCGGTTTGGTCTTTGCCTGTTGTGACGTTTAAATATGCTCGGAGTGCGCGCAGAACTGGCTAGTCATTACATATTTTGTTTATTAATTAATTTATTTATTTATTTAAACTTAGGCAACCTCACGTTGTCGGTGTGGGGTACATGCTAGTGTTTCCTAAATTGAGAACAATTCACTGATTCGCCTGATTAAAAAACAGTCAGAGGCTCAACGAGCTCTTAAATCTGCTTGAAAAGAAGCGCTGGTCTTCTGTTTTCTGTTACAGTTACGTTTCAACCATGGTAAATGTTTCTGAAGCCACTGCTCTCTATTTCAAACAGTGAGACTTAAACGAGAGGATACCTCTGCACAACTTCGTTCCCAGAGCCAGGCAAAAGGCCCTGGGAACAAGGTTGGACGAACTACTTCAGATTAACATTTGGACAAATCTGGTCATAGCCATGCTTGAACTTCTTTTGAGTTTGCCCACTCTGCAATTCAAGACCGTCCTGCCAGCGGTTTTCCCCGTTGTTACATGCCTTATTTCCGCTGGTACTGATACCAAAGTGAAGCAATTGGTATGCGAAGTCGTGCGAAGACTGGGTTCCATATATGGCATTTTATAACACTTAACGAGCAAATCATAGTTTGAAATATTTTCTCAGAGAGGGAGAAATTTTAGGGGAATTACGGGTCTAAACAAGAGAGGATCTCGATATGATCTGAAAAATAGTTGTTAAAAATTCATTGAATAATTACTGAAGTTATTTTAAATTTTCCTGAACGAACTTGCAGTGGAAGCAAATGAGAATAGCTTGTATTGGCCTCAATTTCAAGCTGTTTTCACTCTCACTATGGAATCACGAATAGGCTTTATTTTGTCAACTTTAAATTTAGAAAACCTTATATGAAAACTTTTTGTACATAGAGCTAGGTGTATGGTATGAATGTTTGCAGAGCCCTCGTGCTCTGCGAGCGAAAACTAGAAAACGGAGGCGTGTAGCTCATTGTAAAAGTAACTTGTATTGCAGTGTAGAAGTATGGGGCATGCTCACTTCACAACTTTCGGAGTGATTCATAAATTCTTGCACTGGACTGTGATTGGGTGAAGAGGATGCGATAGTGTACGATTTCGGCGATACTTCGGCGAGTTTCCCATGTTTCCGTTGAGTCCTAGTGAAATAGCTATAAATTCTTGGTAGACGTATAACAACAAGAGGAAAATCCATTTGGTGTATTAGTTGAGCGTTATCTCGACGGCCATGTTAGAAAGAAGGATCTTTTATAATTTTTAGGAGCACGGAAGTTAGACCACTCTCGGGGTTTTATAAACTTTTAACCTGATTTAATAATCCCACTAATATGACGGGTCCGACAGGAAAAATCTGAGAGACTTTGTATATCGTTTCATTTCAGTAGCTTGAAGAACGCGATAGCTGGATCCCAGGGAATACGCTTACAATGTAAAAAAACCCATTATCATTATAAGACATAATTATAAATTCACATTGTAAAAGAATGGTAATTTAGACAAGCTATTTCACTGTCTAAATTGAATTAAATGTAGTGAGTACATTATAAATATGGTTTTGTATCTGACACCTTTAACTGACGTGTTAAGTAGTAGAACGTTGAGAAATAAAGTGTAAGTCATTTAAGGTCTATATCTCTAAACGAATCAACTTCTTGACTTTTCCTTCCTTCAATAGATTGATTTTCTTGTCAGTTTATATGGGTTATTGACTAAGCGTGAGCTCAAGATGACTGGATATAATTTGGATTACTGTTGTCGTTTTGCGGGTTTATGGACCGAGACGAAGTTGAGGTCCATAAACACGCAAAAAAGAACGCGGTCAATAACAAACCTTATTATATGGCTAGCTCCGCGACCAGGCAAGATGACCCAAATCGCGCGCTGTGATTGGCTACCCGAGCGGGCAAGATGGAGCCATCTTGCCCGCTCGGGACTACCCGCTGTATCCCGCAAGAAAAATTTCCCCGAAAGCCGTATAATAAATCCTTTATTGACCAAGTTTGTTCGGTCAAGATGGCTGGATATTGGCCTCGTTCTTTTTTTTGCGAGTTTATGGACCTCGACTTCGTCTCGGTCCATAAACACGCAAAAAAGAACTTGGCCAAAATCCAGCCATCTTGACCGAACAAACTTGGTCAATAACCCATATATCTTGACTGAACAAGCTTGGTAAGGATCTATTATATGGAAAAAACACTGCTCCTTGCGGGACACATCGGGTAATCCCGAGCAGGTGAGATAGCGCAATTTGCCGGCTCGGGTAACGAATCACAGCGCAAGATTTGGTTCATATTGCCCTCTCACAGAGCTTTTATTTGTTTCCCAAAGTTGTACTGTAGAAAACCAGTGTAGAAAACCGTTAACGTTTTAAAAATGGTCGATTATTTACCCTAGTCTTTCTACAGGGAATTTTACTATTTCATAGTGAACACCTGTCTGATTTTACGTCTCTACTCATCTTCCCATAGGTTTGTGTGTTCTGAAAAAAGTAAGATCCTAATCATTTAAGCTAGTGCTTACGTATAGGCTGAATTTGTTTGTTTTGACGATGCACAACTTAAGAGTCTACTGAAGTCAAGTAAGATCGGTGTCTTTATGAGATCTTTCGTCGTCATGTGACGGGTTTAATTCGGGTAGCAACCAACCCGTTGATCCCTTCCCAACTGCATTAGCCGATAAAAAGGTAAAGAAATAGAGCTATTGTGAGGGGTGAGTGAGTGCTGAACATAGGGTTATAAGTTTGGATGTTGAGAACATGACCGAACAATAGTATAAAAACTGCATCCAACTAATTGAATAACAAAATCCAAGCAAAAAATCTTCTGGTTTTCAATAACTTGCCGGTTTATTTCGTTTTCTTCAAAGGACTTTATTGCTATTGTTAACAGAACAATTCAGACAATTTTTTTCCAGACGAAAAAAGTGAACAGTTTAAATGCGCCTTAACGGCTACCAGCCATTCTTGTTCTTTCTTCGTTTTTTCTTGGCCTTTGGTCGCCATATTGGTTTCTTTGGAGCAGGCGGTAAATTGGCTGCAGTTATCCTGTCTTTGCGAGCTTGCCTACAAGAAGAAAACCAGTCAGTGAGTTAGTTTTCATAACGTAGGCAACTTTTTATAACTGTGTTTGCAATTGCCACTGTCAATAACTGATCAAATCAAAGAAATATTTGTTAAAGTACAGCTACGGTGTCTGGGGTCACTTAAACAAAACTGAAATGCACTATTACTTCGATCGATAGTTGTATATTTGCGTTTTCCGTGATATCCTGGGTGTGGCACGTTTTCTTCTGTCCTGTGCAAGTCTCTGACCAGTCTGCCGTCCTTAGAACCCGATTGCTGTCTCAAAATGTAGCGACACGCCACTAATTCGCTCAAAATGCCGCTCAAACTCCCTTCTTCAAAGAAACTGGTTTTGTACAGTTGTGGTCATTAATGCTCGTCCAATTGTTGACCTTTATATGTAGGATCATCTGGTTGATTTTTGGTGTTTTCGAAAATCACCTGCGAACTCTTTTTTCTTCCTTTATATATTGGAAATCTGGGGTTAGTGACGAAGAACTTTTGGAAAGCTCTAATGTCACGCTGCCGATAACAAGAGTAGACAGAGAACGAGATTAAATGGCTAAACGGGAGTTCCGTCAAACAACTCACCACAGTCGTCGAATGAAGTGGACGATACATGTAGCCAACAAGTAAATTACAAGGAGAGAAAAATTCGCGACAATAACAGCGGACATCATGTAGAAGACATCTTGCCAAGTGGAGGCAGCAACGCGAGCTCCAATGTGATTCACATAAACTGTTAGGAAAAAAAGGACGAACTACATAACTAAACAGTGCAAGCCACAAGAAACTAAAATGTTGGAGGCGTATTGAGTGGGAGCGCTTTTTCAGTGTCTTCTAGTTTTACGTACGGAACTCGCCATGTTGTTTTTTTAAAAAATAATATTCAATTCTGCGTTTCTGCCAACTATACTTCCTTGTTAAGATCTGACAATACCAAAAAAAAACACAACTGGCTGCTTGTATCAGCGAAAACATTACGGTCCTTAATCTGTAGGTGTAGCAGCATATCTTCTGCTTTCCTTTTCTTTACTTTCCTTTTTTCGTTATTTTTTCACTCGAAGAGGAAATAAAAGACCTGAACTTGAATGAAAAAAAAAAAAACAAATAGCATAGTAGAAAACAGAACGGGATCAGTCGTAGTGTCCACCAGATTACTAATATTTTGGCTGATGTTTAATTTCACTACTCGTTCACAACTCCGTCGACTTATTGTCACAGCGCTCAAGTGAGCTCTTCATAACTTACCGTCTAAATATCCATAATAGAACTTGACAACACCATCAGTTACATGGTTGTCACGGAACAGTCTTCCAATCCTGGTAAGTCCGTTCCAGATGCGCTCAGCCAGCCGTGTAACTCCATTCGAGGTCAACTCGGTCAGCCAAGTAACTCCATTCCAGATCCACTCTGCCAGTATTGTAACTCCATTCCAGACCCCATCAGTCAGCCATGTAGCTCCATTCCAGATCCTAGTAGCCAGCCATGTAACTCCATTACAGATCCTGTCAGCCATCAAAGAAACTCTGTTCCAGATCCCATCAGCCAACAATGTAACTTTATCCCAGATCCTCTCGGCCAACCATGTCACTCCATTCCAGACCCCAGCAGCCATTGTCACAGTAATGCCATAACATTTGTTTTGTGTCCCTGTAACCATTGTCCATGAAAAGTTCCATGCCCTTGCGATCAGTCCAAGAGACCTAGGCCTGAATGTTTCGAAGTCCTGACATGTGACATTTCGGGCATAGTTAGAACATTCTTTGAACTTGTGGATCTGCCAATAGATTTGACAAAGATTTCTAAAACCGTCTTCCATACAGACCAATGTTTATAGTTTGCTAGGTGTGAAAGTTATATTGAAAGCTCTCTGGCACACAGACTACTTATCCTTACATGAGAACTTCTCAGCAAAGCTTGTCAACAAATGCATTACTACACTTTCACAACAGAGAAATATTTCCACTCCACTTAGAAAAGATAAATGTTCAATACCTCGCCATGTTTGGGTGTCCTGTTAACATTGGGTGAGCTGCTGATATCCACCGAGCCCACGATCTCAGTGAATTCCAAAACCAGTTTCATGTCCAGTCTAATGGACTTGATTTGCATCTTAACCATGTAATCCTGTAACAAGCAAGGAAATAGCAATATTAACAAACTATTGGGAAAGCGGGGAGCGATTTCTTGGTTCTGCAAAACGATTATTATTATTGTTATTATTATTATTACTATTATTATTACTATTATTATTATTATTATTATTATTATTTCCCTTCTTATCGGGTTTCAAGGGACCGTCCCAGATGGCCTCTCTTTTCTCTGTACGGTAAATTGAAGAAATTTATGCGTGTCAGTGTCGATTTTTGTAGGAGCTTATTCCAGTTTCTGTAACTTTCAGTGATTAGATGAGTATTTCTACTTTTCCAAGGATGGGATAATAGTCCATCGCAGGGTTACCAATCGGAATTAATTTTTTATACACCTGGATTAAGTGAGGCAGCGTGAGAGTAAGTTGTCTTTCCCTGGGGGTAGGAGCTCCGACCACTCGATGCGGAGTCCAGCGGAATTAAAAATTTGGTGGACAACAACATGCCGCGAAAACAATAACAAAAAGCAATAGCAACTAGCCAAAGGAACAGAGAACAATGCTATATGGCCTTGCGCCAGTAATGTAATGTAATGTAATAATGTTGTAATAATGTTTTATTCAGCTCATATCGAAGTTTACCATTTGATTTTTAAATAAGGTTTCAGAAGCATTTTTAGTATTTTCTTTTAGTTAGTTAGTAGGTTGCGAGCTGGGGAGCTAAGTGAAAAGTGACACTGCAAATTCACCCACCTCATCAATCCAGCTTCCAATAATGGTCGTACCATCGATAAAATCCTTGAAGAAGAAATCCTGTTTCTCAACAGATTGTGGAGTTTCTACGAAGATGAATTTACATAAATTGTTTCATTCTGCATTTCAGTTCAACAAAGACGCTTTTTCACTCGAAGGAGCAGTTTAAAAAGCCGGAATAAAAAAGAGAACGAAACGTGAGTGCTGTACTAAACAATTTTCTTTTTCATTAACAAACAAAGCAACGATCTCAATAAAATACAGTGGCGTTGAGCCGAACTAAAATGTAACCGTTTAAGCGCGCGCTTCACAGAGAAAAAACGGAAGAACGCTCGCGCGCAAGTTCTCACGTGAAGATTTCCATGACAACCATAGTTGTTTGCGTTTTCCAAAAAGTGAAAAAACTTTTGTCTGACAGGAAATTTCCCCCATGATGAAGAGCAAACTTCTTGTTTCTAAAAACTGTGTTTAATTTTCTCTTTGCATTCAGCGGATAACAACTGCATGATTTGTTTTGAAACGTGAGTATCCATTATGAGAAAAACTCTTGTTGTTAGAGTGTAGGGTTAAATTTCAGTGAGCGATGAAAAAAAGAAAACATGAATAGAAATAAAACACAATAAAACTAAGACTTACCGTCTCGTTTGCCAGGGTGCGTGAGATACGCTAAAAACAAGAAAACGGTCAGCGCCGAAAGTGAAAATATCACCTTCATGCTTGCCAAGAAAACTTTTTTCTTCCCACGATGAACTCACAATTCGTTCGTTCCGTGATAAAGAGCGAAGTAAAAATTGACGTCACAGTGAGTGTCTTGTGACGCAGCGCACGCGGAACATTTAGACTCGTTCCCAGATTACTTCAACAAAGTCAGTTCAGTTTACAGTCTTTTTCTGAAACCATTTTGTTTATTTAGACAGAAAATGCTCATACATGTAGAGGTGCTTCGCTCATTTGGTCGAAGGTCGAGATAAAGGAAACATATCAGGTTGTTCAGTCTACTTCTTTCTATACAACAGCGCTTGTTCTCTACAAGTGTAGCTTTTTGGCTTTAGCCTTCAAGCATCATTTTGCGGAGGGATTGAAAAACGAGAAATTAGGGGCCATCTTAAAAGGGGAGAAGATTGCCCTAGCCACCGGGTTAAGCCTAGCTAGAGGGCAAAAATAGCCTAGGTTTAAAAACCAAATTTCACAGGTAGGATAACCCTACAACCCGGGATGACTTAATGCGCAGTAATCGAGCCTAAGGTAACCCCAGCACGTAGATAGGGTAACTCGACTTCGCGGGTAACCCTAGCTGCCTTGTAAACACGACAACGAAAAAAAGAGGAAATTTGTGAAAGGTAAGGTAACCGCCTGCTAGGGTAACCCTCTCTCCTTGTAAACAGGCCCAAAATTGTTCTTCTAGCTGTTCTGTAATAAATTATCTTTGTCGAGTCGCGTCTAGGCTAGAATAGTGCAGCTAAAAATATTTCTCTTTTGACGTAAATTTTGGGAAATAGATGCGAAGAAGTGAGGAAAACACAGGGCAAGATATTGTGGAGTGGGATAGACCAAAAAACAAAGTTTGAAGTAGCTCAAAAGCAACTTAAAACACCAATAACCAAAGCGAATTCAATTTTTTTGTAATAGTGTTGTCTATTTACTTACTGGTGCAAAAACTCATTCACCTAGTCTATCTAAACCACCAATAATTTTAAAGGAATTGGAGAAGAACTTGCTCTATTTTTGGTCCGTTTTTCTATGAATCGACTCACTTACAAGATTTCTCTTGACACGAAAGTTAGCGTTTAAAAATTGCGGTTATATTATTGACATTATTAATAGGGATGAGAGGAAATTTCAAGCTGTGCCCACAGAACAATAGGGAGCACGCGCGTTTTTGAGACGCGGACGGCAACCGGAAGAGAACATTTCGAGTTCCAGGACCGTATTGTCTCCCAGATTTTTATGCCACTTATCTCTAATGGAGAAAAGATACTTAGCAATGTGAATGCGGTTGTGTTAGGCCAAGTTAAAAGTGAAAATAGCTCACTTCCGGTTGCCGTCCGCGCCTCAACGCGCGTGCTTAAGATCCCTAATATCATTCGACTAACACCCCCGTCCCTTTTAGAGGGAGGAATAGGGGCATGTAAATCCGCCGATCCGTTAAAATTAATGGCTGAATCCGTCGATTCGCTCAAAAAATCAACTAAATCCGAATCCGCAAATTGTTTGCTGCGTTAGATGATACAGTTACAGTTGCCTTGCGTAGTATGGCCGCGGTCGCACTAGAGAGTTAACTGGGTTATTTCTAATTAATTAATTATGGTTAAACGGGTTACCGAAAAATTGTGATTCGGCCGCTAATTTCGGCTGTTCATGGAACTTAAACCGGCTTTACGGTTACCACGGAAATTAATTACTTTACTTTAACTTTACTTTAAGCATATTCTGGACAGATCGGTCCAAGCGAGAAAGGTGCAAACAGACTATGCAGCCCTTATTAAAGCACCAACCCATGAAATACAGAACACTGAACCAAGGCCAGACCAAAACACCGGGAACTACATGCCCTACTCTTTACGAGAAGTATTTGGGTTCTTTAACGTCCCCTGATAGCCATGTAACGCGGAAGGTACAGGAGACGGGGCCTGCGGTTTATAGTCCTTGTCTGAGATGACTTGAACGTCTAACCATTTGCAGGTGTCATTACAAAGGCAGCACGTTCTCAGCCTCAGTTTTTTTTAAGTTGTGTTTCGCGCTTGTCCTAAATTTCACACACTTTAAGGTGTGTTCTGCAGAAAGATGCGTTTTGTCACACTGCTTGATGCGTCCGACAAAACACACCTTTAGTTGTGTTCTCTTAACACACCTTACCATTCACCCCAAACTATAACATTTTTGTTTGCTTTTCAGTTAAAACTCTTCCGTATTAACGTTATTTGTAAATTTATTTTACCTTGGCCTAGTCACATGCTCTTATATTACCCAGCAACCGAATTTCTATTTGCTTATTCACTGAGCAAAAGTACATTTAGCGTTCAGAAATTGAGCTCCACGAGGGAAATATTGTGACCACTTAAAACTAGTTAAAAATATGCAAATGCTAGATGCCAATTTCGGTGAGGAAACAAAAAAGATTCTCCAATGTAGATGTAAAGTTGTTTTGACGTGGCGCTCAAGTGGAACCCAATGCTCAGCCATAACACAAAAAGATAAAACCTGCAGTATTTCTATTCCATCGCCACTGATAGACTTGTTATTTAATATAACTTCGTTTGAGACGAAATTGTTATCATTTTTTAATGTCACTGGAAAGAAAGACTGAGTAAAAATATCGGTATACCACACGTTCAGTCGTCTGCAAAGATAGTATAATAAATTTTTATAAAGTAACGTGGAGTAGTTTCAAACAAAGATTTCAGCAAGGAATAACAATATCTCACTTTATTTATCGTTGTTTTTCTTCCTTTGCGAGGTCCTTGCCATTTAACGACAGAAAATGGAATCGACAGCTAAAAACTGAGTTAGCAAAAGTGTTCTTTTCAGCTGTCCAGACTTATCTAAGTGGAAGCGAAAACACGCAACGAATTTCCAATGTTATTTTTTCTTTAAATATTTTTTTTATTTACAAATAACGACTTGTTACAATACTCACACAAGACATAATTTACAGCTATAGGAATTAACACTGACTGACAATTTATAATAACAGAAGGTTAATGTTTACGATACTACTTTATATGTTTAAAAAAAAGTAGAAAGAAAAAAGAGTGAAGAAAAAGAAAAAATTATTGAAAAATGACAATAAACGCGCACTAGAGCAAAACAAACATAAAAAAACGGAAACAGAAACACACACGTGTACGGATCGTAGAGCTTTGTGACAGAGTTGTGTTTAAAAATTGATTTGTAATTTACATTTACTCTTTTCTATAGATAATTTGCTTTTGAGGTATGCAAGGAAGGCTTCGAAGAAGTAATTTTGTCCGTCTCTTGAAGTGCAGTATATGTAATACTTGGCTATTCAGTGATCAGAGGTTTAAACCGAGTTGTTGGCTGAAGTCATTTGTAAAGCCGGAAGTTATAGCTTTATCGTTCAAGACAATAAAATCATCATTCTTAACATTCCACCATAGAGAAAAACTTTGCTAGAAGATCTGCACATCTGGACAAGAAACAAAAAGATGGCTCATGGCTTGGTTTTGGTCACAGAGATGATATTTTTATCATGTTGTACAATGCCATCTCTGAATAGAGTGGCATTGGTTAGGCAAGATGTGGTGCACAATTTTCAATTGAAAGATGGCGAGTCATATCTTTGGTTACTTTGAAGGGAATACGGTAAATAGTGCTGATTGCTTGCTCATCTAGGTTCGCTTGCAGCATTCTTCTCTCAGCCGTATGGGGCTCAAAATTCTGGTTGATAAAAAATCGAGAAGCTGATTTGCTGGAAAGCTTGCTTAAAGGTATTTTTCCAACGTATTCTAAATTCGTATGTGCGTTTGGGTTAGGGTTAGAATGTTTTAACAAGCGAATCCATTTTTGAGGAATATGTGAGAAAATTAGTTATTTTCGCAAAAAGTGTCTTTGATCCTGATCACTCCTGCGTTATGCCAACTTTGGTAATAAACAGAGAACTTTTCGATTTTCATAAAGCGGTTATTCCACAGGATTTCGTTTAGTATTTGTTCTTTGCTCTCTGGAATATGTTGGTTTATCGTTTGCCAGGTATGCAAGACGTCTTTATAAAATTTGATGGGTATAGATACTTTACGACATTTTAAATCATATTTGCTTTCAAATAAAAACGAACCTCCAACCTCTTTTAAAAGCGAAAGAGGTGTGTGGCTCCAACTTGCATTACCGCAGCTTTCATGTATTCTTTTTAGCCAGGTGACATCAAAGGCGTTGTTCATTATTTGGAAATCTGGTAGATCTAGGCCACCCTTCATTTTCGGACCAATCATTGTGGAGTGTTTGATTTTAGGTTTTGCATTCCACACAAAATCAGATATAACCGTTTTAACCAACGCTGCAAATTGTAATGGGAAAGTGAGTACAGATGTATTGTAGACTAGTTTAGAAAGAGCGAGGCTTTTGAGCGGAATGGTTATTCGGCCATACAAGGTAAGGTTTCTTGCCCGCCAGGGGTTTAGAAGGTTCTTCATAGAGTTTAATTTTTCCTCGAAGTTTTTTGGATAGAAATGTGTTCATTATAAGTGAAATAGATTCCTAGCGCATAAATTGGTTCCGAAGGCCAAGCTATATCAAAGGGTGTCGTGGTGTTATATCTACACGACCCTAGCCACATTCCTTCAGTTTTAGACTAGTTTAATTCTGTACCTGAAACGTCTCGGAAAATACGTAATAGTTCAAAAAGGTTTTCCGCCGAAGATGCATCAGAAACGAAAGCAGTAGTATCATGTTTAGAACATGTTTTTCAGCTGGTAAAGAAGTGCATTGAAGGGCGTTGCCCTCATTATTTTGATGGCTACTTTACTTTTAACTACAAGATTCACTCGCGCACGACTAGAAAACGTGATCTGCTTCATCTACCTGCTGTAAGAACTGAAGTCGCCAAGAGATCGTTTTATTATTATGGATGCGTAGTTTTTAATGATATTTCCTTATGTCTTATGAATTAATGTATCAATCTATATAGGCTTCATTGTAGTTATTAATACATTTTATATAGTTTTTATAGTTTATTGATATTGTAATTAGTTTGATTATATTGACGTTGTTGTACCTTTTATAAAATATTTTCCATGTAAATAGTGTATTTTAGTGCTCAGGGCTCTTGTTGATAGCAGGTTGCTTTTAGCTCCTGAAGGGACTACTCTGAGCATTATAACTAATTAGAAAACAGTCCGAAGAAAGCACGCGCGCTGATTGGTTAAAAATCCTGTTTGTATAACTCGATATAGACACAGAACTAGCGCGAGCTGTTGACGTAGTGATGACACGAGTAAAGAGAATTTACATTTTGATAATCAATGTTAACAAGTTGTTTTCCTTTTTCTATATTTTATACCAACACTCGTGAAAGTTTAGGAGAACTCGAAAAGGCTGTGGAAACACTCGCCTGCGGCTCGTGTTCCCACAGCATTTCTCGTTCTCCCAAACTTCCACTCGTGTTTGTATAACTCGATACAAACACGGTACATGTTTTCTATTTCTTAAATAAAGGTGTCTGTCTGTCTGTCTGTCTATCATCCGCATATTGCGATATTTTATATTACTTGTATTTGTATTCCATTGATACTATTACTATTTCTGATTGCCTGTGCTAAAACTTTGGCGCATAGTACAAATAGTATACCGGATAAAGGACAGCCTTGTCTGACTCCTCTTTGTCTGCTCCTCTGAAGCGTGTCCATTGTTAATAACACAGCTGCTAATATCAGCATAAAAGGTCTTAATCCACTTACGGATTTGAGGACCGAAGTTGAAGACTTCTAGAACTTTAGCAAGGTAGTTCCATTCTACAGAATCAAAAGCTTTTTTAAAATCGATGAAAATTGCCATACCGGAAATATTATCTAAAGATGTTATTTTCATTATGTCTTTATCTAGTCTTATATTTTGGCCTTGTATCGGCCTTTAACATATCCAGTTTGGTCTTCATGTATTAGTTTCGGAAGAACTTTGAATATTCTATCTGCTATAGTCTTCGTTGCTATTTTGTAGTCGATATTAAGAAAAAAAATCCAATGTTATTTGCTTCGGTTAGTTCTCTCAATATTTGCTTGATGAAAATTTTTTCTCGAGCTTGAAAGATAAAGATAGTGGTTCACATTCACCATAGGGATTTCAACCAAAATAAGACCAGGCAGTGACTGAGGAACAACAAAGCTTGCTCGATTTCTAAATTCATGGTGTTTAGGGCCAATGCAAATGTTCACAATGTTTAGCCAAAAGAGAACAAAGACTACAATTAAGAGGGATGATCAATCTAGACTGTTGACAGTCCTCTATTTTTCCGTGTGATCGTAGACGTCGATCGTTGAGTTCGAGGAGCCGCTATCTTGGGTCACGGAAAAATGGGGGACTGTGAACAGTCTATGACCATTCAGGCAGCTTAAGCTTAAGACGTTTACACAGATAGAGAAGATATAAAGATTAACAACCCTTGCCAAATATCCTGAATTCAACTGAAGGATGCTACATAACAACTCTGAAGAGATCACACGATTGTAGATTTTCGAAAAGCTTCGTATTCAAAATGTTTTCTGTTCACACAAGAAAACAAGAAGTCGGCGATTTTTAATTCCACCCATTTGAAGAGCGTTTTTGAAAAGTTCTGTTTTTGTGATGAATAAAGCTACATTTTCAAATTCCTTCAGTGAAGTGTTTACAGGGCCTTCAGATTAGGTGCGCTTTCTCTTTCCAAGCACCGGCCGTGTTATTCATCTTCGACTTGCTAAGAAGTCGATTGCGCCATGACAGCGGACACAGTTCGGAGTACACTCGATTGCTCGTGTCTTTCTTTAATTGAATAACAAAAATCGGAATTTTATGAGTGCTTCAACGAAGATTTGCCAAACAGGCCACCTGTTCCTTCAACTGATCAGTGTTTATAGCTAGTTTTGCTATCACCAGATTGCTTAAGCTGCATGAAAAAGGAAAGTAGATTTAAGGCTATAGACTTTCAGAAAAGTTCTTCGTCTTGTTTATTCAGTACCTCTCGCGACTTCGTCACTCGCTCGAACGCTTCACGGCCTAAACCCTCGCAGCCGGCTTCGCGTTACCTGAGTTTTGCGTTGATGCCGTTTAATTTCCGTTTTTCAGTCCTTTAAATTTAAGGGACCGATCGTTAATTACGTCCCGAGAGAGGGGGGTGGGGGTTTGGTGCGGTGGTTTTGGAGGGAAGTACAATTTTAAAACAAGCCCCTTTTTGGGGGGTAAATTTCTCACTGGTAAGAAACATGAGAGGGGTCAAATTTTATGACACAGCAACAGCAGTCTAGGCATTTTGACGTCAGTGATCTATTCTCGATCCCGTGGTTGGGAAAAGAAATTTTGACGCGCTTTCAGGTCCCGAGGGTAGTCATGTTTGATATGCTCGCGCGAGAGCCTGGAACCTAGCTTTCAATCAGCCATCCCTGATTCCCTTTACTAGGGCTAACGCCCAGTGGGTTATTCATGGGTTAAATTAGCACTAAAATTTACACTTCAGAGTTAATTCTCTGTTACATCATCTAGAAGATTACCCAGAAGCCTCTTTAATAAGTAGGTAACGATAGTTCTCCTGCTGGCCAGTTTTATTACGGTCTCCACAGGAGGGAAGGCGGGGGGTACGTTTTACAAACAAGAATTGGGAAGGGGGGTATCATTTTACCGCAAAATTTTTGGGGGGATTCAGTTTTGAAACACTACACTTTTTTGAAAATAATTCTTTACTGGAAAGGGTTGATTCAAGGGTACAGCACATATGGAGACTCCGGGTAATGGGCTCCTGGTATGTTGCCATGTTAACAGAACTTTTAAGCTTGTATTATGGAGTACATTTAGTAGAAGCTTACTGCAAAGAATGAAGCATTTCTGACACAAATTGGGTGAGATATCTGTTTTCATCATATTTTAACAAACTTTAGTTGAGTATTGGACGTCATGACTTGGCTAGTCTGCATATTTTAAAAACCCGGAACGAAAAGAGATATTTGGAAATAGTAAACAGCATTTTTCTTGTCATACAGACTACTTGTTTATGTTTCAAAATGGTTTAGGTAGGAAAGATGCGATTTTCGTCGTAGTAGGATTCCAATTTTCAACTTCAGTTCCCTAGGTAATTAAATCATCGCAAATGATAGAAAATTAATTACGAAGACACAAGTGAATAAGCATAGGGTCAAACCTCTGGTGGTTGCCTATGGGCAACCTTGTTCCCATGACCTTTTTCCTGGTTTGGGGGCGGGGCAGGGAAAAGGCCATGGGAACGAGGTTGGCTAATGGGAGACGGTTCGCTTGCAAGAGTTCATACCATAAGGAATTGAAATGTTTCCTTACTAGTATATGACAACTACAGAGACTTACCCAGTGCGCCAACGCCGAGTGTAAACATTACAATACACTGGCTTATTCTCGTCAATAACAGGGACGGAATATTTTCATTAATATAATGAAAATCTAACACAATGTATTCGAAAAAACTGTGCATGCACTGTTCGATATATTTTCTTTTGAGCACTCCTTGCAGTTCCTTGTGCTTGCTGTGAATAGTTTTTCCTGATTTTAAACTCCTATTATTGAATAGGTGTTTTCCGAGCAAAAAGCAGTGAACGAGGAACAGTTATATACAAAATCGAGCTCTGCACGGTGAAAAGAATGCGTTGCGCTCTGGTGGTGTCTCATTCTGAGGAAAATAGACAAAACATGAAGGGCAAAATGTCAACGGCCTTTTTATCGGGTGAGTGGGAATCTTTTCTGCATAATATGACAGCAAATAGTAAATAAACTGACGTTCAGCCGCAAACAGGTAACAGTGTATGCCTGAAA
>CM042755.1:4148567-4176954 GCA_022496165.2 Catalaphyllia jardinei | reverse complement strand
TGAAAACACTTTGTGATGCTTATAAGGAATTTGAATCTTGTTAGTGTTCACTAGACATATCTGAAGGTCTTCAGCCACAGGCAGCCAAAGCTCTCTATGAATTACACAAGCAACACAGTATGGCATTGAATTATAAGGGTTTATAATGGCATTTTCTACAAGATATCCATGGAGGTAGTTAAGGTTGAATCCCAGTTGTCTTCATAAAGAGAGGACATGCCTTGTTCAAAGAGAGAACTTTGCCTACCTGTGTTTCAGCTGTAAAGACTGTACCATGGTTGAGTTTATTTGTGTTATTAATTTTTGCTTTAATTATACTTGCTATGAAACTCAATGTTGGTGAATAAATTATTCTTGGTCTTGACCTCAACAATCTGACAAATTCATGTAATATAGTTTTTAAGAGATCAACATCTTTTTTATGACATTTTTTCAGAATACTGATATTTTATTGCTATTAGTATAGTGCTCTCACTTTTTCTTCAAGTGCAGTGTCTTAGCTGCAACAGCACAGTACATGTTCATTTGCATTGTACTCCTGTTTTCATTTACATTATACATTATCACTGATCAATAACCTGGAACTTGCCTGTTAACCAGCCAAGTGCTAACCTGTGATCAGGTATAGTCTTTTTTAGTAGAGGGGGTGAAAAAAGGGAAAAAAAACAACACCTGATTGCATGTCAGCCCAGCGCAAACCTTATGATATGCAAGCAGTTTGTTCTGTATTAAATCGAGTGAACTAATTTTCAATTGGGCTTTCTTCTTTACCACAGGTGTCCACATATGAAGTAAATTAAAGCTTCCGAAATATGAACTTTAGAAAATAATTTAACAAAAGTGATCTTATGTCAAAGACTTTCTTAAAAGTAAATGATATTCTAAATTAAAGGAACAAATGCCCTACTGTCTACAAGTTGTATCTACCTCATCTATTTTTTTGATTCATTTCTACAGCATCTCGGCATGTCTGTGTTTTCAATTGTATATGTGGTTTGGCAGGGGTGAGTGGGGGTGGTATTTGCTGGTTGTAATAAATTGACATTCTAAGTAGTGTTGTATGGAGGGGGTACATGAAGATTGCAAGCTTTGGTTATGTTAAGGGAGAAGACCCCAAACCCTAGAGACAACCATCGCATCACAACCTGGTTAAATTAAAACTGCAAAATTCAATCTTCAATTTTCCTTACAACTCATTTCTCATAATCCTCGTTGATAGAATTATATTTGAATGTACAGTATAACTTTCCACTTGCTGGTCGGTTTTAAAAGTTCTTGATGTTATAAGGAGAACTTGCAAGCTGATCAACTAATGAGTAAAGGTTGAAGACTTCAATAGGATGCTGCCAAACACCTTTGACACCACAATTCCTGATAAATAATGTTGTGAAAAGATGAGCAGTTCGCTATCCTATGAACTGTCCTGTGCTACAAGAATGCCAGACGTCTTGTCTGATGTCTGTACATTGTCCTCTGGTGGGCTTCCTTTGTTTCCTTTCACATGGATATTGTGTTTATCTTTAAATGCTGTGAGTTCTTGTTCCTTTGCTGTTAGTGTATCTTTAAGCTTGGTGATTAGACCTGAGATCTGGTGATGTTTGGCAAACAAACATTAGGTGTAAACACATTAGTAGACTGCAAGCAATCTCTTTTCCTGAATTAAATCCGTGGGGAAGAAGGCAAAACAAGAGTGAGTGTGACTGCAAAAATGACATAGCACAGGTGTTAGAATATGAGCGAGAATATAATCTCTTTTTGCTTGTCTTGACATCTGAACTACCAACAGCTTTGCATGTCAAGGTTCTATACTTGCTCGCAACTGTTCACTTGTGTTCTTCCCCACAGAATTTTGGACCAAAGAGTCCAACTTGTTAGGGAAACCAATCTGAATTACACATTTCAAAACCACAGCTCTAAAATTCAGTGCAGGAGGCTGCCAAAATGTTACTGTTACTGGCCGACAAGAAATGGTATGTATGGCTGGTTAACACTTAATAAAAGTACCCTGATCAGTAGGACAGTTGGCCAAGCACTACAGTTCCTCTCTGAATGGTAACACTGGTAGCTCACACTTGTAGGTTAGGATGCCACTATAATATTTCTGTTCTCTTGATGTGGTAATTGTTATATTCAGAAATTGGATCAAACTTATATAAACTTTTAACTGCACAATAATACAATATGACCTGAATTCAAGATAAGCTTGCTATAGCACCTGTTGATTTTCTTACCTGATCTTTGTTATTTTCTAGTGCAGGAAGAACATTCTTGACTGTTCTCTCAACCAGGACTCCACCAATCATACGGAAGCATCGTCTTTCAGGCTCAACACTCTTTAAGGCCTCAATTACGATGCTATAGTCAGGAAAAAGTTTGACATAACTGTGACAAAGGAAACCCAGGCCCTCACGTAACAAATTAATTTCACAGATTTGACAATGAAAAAAGAGACACCCTGTTCTGCACTAGTCACTGAAGCCTTGTTCCCTCACCCCCAGAAAACAACTGACTTCATGTACAAAGACCCCATCCCTTTAGGAAAGGCAAATACCCTATTTTTTATCTTTGTTTGAACATCACTCAATAGAGTTCAGGTTAACCTGTTTACGCTTAGTTGTTGGTAATGGAAATTGGAATACTTGACAATGCACTCTGCAAATGCCATACACCAGATGGAGAGGAGGGGGGTTCTCTACAATGTAAAGGTTGAGACACACGATGGGACTAGTCGCATAGTGTGAACTGGCCATTTTTGCCACAAAATCTAGTCGCAGGGACGAAAATTTGGTCCCTGTGACTAGATTTTAGAAGCAGTTCACACGATGCAACTAGTCCCTGCGACTTGTTCAATGCAGGGACTAGTCCCATCATGTGTGCTGACCCTAAGAGCATTTTTGTCCTACTAAACAGGGTCAGGATTTGAAACCCTCTGCAGTAACCCTATACCCAAACATGGATTAAGTAACACCCACCCCACCTCCGGGATTCCTGCAAGAGGGTAGGGATACGATACGATAACTTTATTTATACAAGGTATTTCCAAGAAACTAAAGTCGCACTCGGCTATCACCTTGTGCGACTCTTGCTCTCCTTTCGTGCTTAACAACCTCCCGCGTGCATCCACAACTCAATAGTACTCTATGGTGAAAGTGAAAGTGAAGAGTGATCATCGCAGTAAATTTTCCAATTTAAGCAATTGGTGTTTCCCGTTTGTTAAAAAAAAATAAATAAAAATTCTGCTTTTCATGGAGGCCGCCTCTAAAATTTACTTAAATTAAGATATTACTTGAAGCTGTGGCGACTTAATTTAGATTTGAAATCGGTCAGTGAAGACGCTTGTCGTAGGTCTACAGGTAAGGATCAATTTGTGACAGATCTACATTGCCATGTCGTTGATCTTGATAAGGAACAAGAATTTCCTCAGCAGCAACGTTCACAACTTTTTATAGTATTCTTACTCTTTGATTCAGATGGAGAGTAGTTTCGACATCATAAGTCGCTGCCCCTTGACCCAAGCTGTTACTAAGCTGCTACCACTGAGCTTCATTTACATTGGAGGGCGGAGACTGACTACATTGTACAGAATATGTAATATGTAAGACAATAAACTAATAATAAACTTGCAGAGGAGACCTGACAACACTTACACACTCCTAATGGTTGAACGCGAAAGGCAGAACGAATTAAATCGTATTTTTAATTTCAGTGACATGTTCAAACAGTCACTCCAGATCGATGTCTGTCAGTTCTTGACACTTGTTTACAAATCCCTTCTTACCCGTGCTCATTGACTTCCATCTCCAGCTCTCCTATTTTCCCCATAACACCCCTGTATTCTTGCCTCATCTGATTAAACTGCATTATAATTTGCTCGTGGTCTAAACCTCCTTTAGATTTCTTCTTTCCCGCTGCCGCCATGTTGAAGTCCGTTCTTTCCCAGTAGGTCTCGCGCGCTTGTTACTAGTGCCAGACTTCTCACACAGGAGACACTTGGTGCCAGCCTACCTTTGATTTTGAAGTGAAATTTGCGCAGTATTAATTCCTGGATATCTCAGAATGCTCTTCAGGTATGTATAGTAGCAAATTGGGAGGGCGAGATTAATTGCAGTTTTTCCTGACATTCCAAAGTTATGCATCGCAGAGTCAGGATTTTATTATTTGAGTCCACCAAAAAAAAACTTGGAAGGGGTACAAATGTGGCCCCTCAAATAACCCCCTTAATAAAAGACAGACAAACAACTCCTACCCCCTAAAAAACATATGCAAACAACAGGTCAAACCCACAGCATATTACCCCTTCTCTCAAAATTCTACAACTTTTCAACCCCAACCCAATCCCTAAATCAAAATAATTTTTAAATTAATGCTGATCAATGTTGGAGGGAAATGTTTTTTAAAACATTCCCCTCCATTGATTGGCCTGGAACTTTTTGTTTGATCATAAGGGTGATGCGAACATGGTGATGTTAATACTTAATTGTTGCATAAAGAATCTTCATGTAACAAGCCAATAAAATCATGACATGTTTGAGTTTATTTCACCCCTCTCAAACATTTTGTCCTCTTCACTCTGCACTGACTTCTTCTAAGTTCTAATATTAAAAAAATATGCATCCAACATGCTAATAGGCCACATTCATAAATGTACTCAGTCTTGGACTGGAACAAGCTTGCAATAGAGGCTCATGTGGGGGAATATCACTTCTTTGCACTTTTTCAACTTTTTCTATATTCTTTTTGGTGTAGGGTGACCATACAACAGAGCAATATTCAACATTTGATTGAACTAATGTGCAGTAGAGAGTTCTCAGAGTCTTAGTGTCATCCAGACCTCCACATGTCCTTTTAATTAGCCCTAAAAGACACAATAGTATCAATGTGCGAGTTCCAGTTAAAATTGTCAGTAGTTGCAACTCCCAAGTCTTTGAATTCTTTAACTTCATCCAAAAGAGAATTGTCCAAGGAATAGTTAGAGACTAAAGGTTACCTTTTCTTTGTTAATCTCATAACTTTGCACTTTTTGACATTAAAAGCCATGGCATTGCGAATACTCCACTGCTGAAGATTATCCAGGTCCCGTGAAAACAGACTTGATCACTAGCACCATCAATGACTCTTGAAGTTTTAGAATCATCAGCAAAAAGCGCAATTATAGTATTTCCAGGGAGAACTACTTCGGGCAAGTCACTTATAAAAACCACAAAAAGATAATGGCCCCAAAATGGAGCCCTGTGGGACACCAGACAGAACTTCTAACCAGGTGGAGGAGACACCATCCAACACAGTTCTTTGCCAGCGATTACTCAAGTAACTCTCACACCACTGTAGTAGGGAGCCAGAAATTCCGAAACTACAGAGCTTCCGCAGTAAAATTGAATGATTCACTCTGTCAAAAGCCTTGGAGAAGTCTAAGAAAGCAACATCTATCTGTCGTGCCTCATCCAAAGCTGTGACCCATTGATGATGAGTGAGGACCAATTGTGACGCACAAGATTTCCGTTTCACAGATCCATGCTGCCACTCAGATAAATAAGGCGAAATATGTGCATACATAGCAGTATGCACAAGACGCTCCAAACATTTAGCTGGAATAGGTAACAGGGAAATTGATCTGTAATTTTCCTCAAGTTCCTTATTATTGCTCTTATGTATAGGAGTGACAAGGGAACTGACAATTCCTTCGCACAGATTCGTAGAATTCTGGATGGTGTATTATTCACACCCGGTGATTTATTGATGTCTAGCCTACTTAGAATACCCGGTACTTCAAATGCTGTTGTTGTAATGTTCAGTAACAAATGTGTATTCACAACATCTGTAGTTAACATCAGCTGAATCTTTTGAATAAATTGAGTGGAAGAAATTATTAAAAAGCTCCGCCTTGGAAGACGTATCTGTAGAACAAACATTATCATAAATAACAGTATCAGGAATTCTCTTAGTTTTAGATTTAACAGAGTAAAATGTCCAGAAATGTTTAAGGGTTGTCCTGAAGCTTTTTTATGGGGTCCTGGACTCCTTTATGGATTATCCACATGGCTATTTGTATTATTCTTATTAGTATATATTACCTTATGCCATTAAATTGTAATAAATAAATGAATAAATGAATAAATAAAAAAAATAAATAAATAAATAAAGATTAATGTCATCTGCATTTGAAAAGACTTCCCACATCAGTCCCAGTTGCAAGCTAGCTCCAGTTCAATATTGAGAATATGAATAATTATTATGGTCTGTTGGTCCACACAGTTTCGTTTCAAATAAGAGCCCCCAGTATTTACCTTACAAAACAAGATTATATAGTATCTATATTATGTATGGCAAAAGAAACAGACAGGAAATTGGCTGGATTGAATTGCAAAATGTAAAAATAATTTATAGTTTTATTGTACATTAAATAAATTTAATATTATTAATACATTACTTTGAAAACAATTTAATAAAGCTGTAACGTTTGTTCTTGCGTTCTACGGGTTTAGATGGCCTTCAACTTGTTCATTCAAGATGTTGTCGATTTGTCTGTGAAACAAATACATTAGAGAAAATTAGTTTCTTACTAGTTTACTTAGTTTCAATTTTTTCAACGTACCAAGTGGAAGTTTAGACAACATTCAGGAAGATTAGTAACATAAAATGTCACAGTGATTTGTATGACTCACCGAAGTTGTTCTCTATAAGTGTGTGCTCGTTGTCGTAACATCTTTAACACTTCATCATCAGAGAATTCATCATTTGAGTTTCCATCCAGAGTAATATCTTGTTCTGGACCTTAGGATGAACCATTACAGGGTTAATAAATACTCTTTTTTGGCTTAAAAATTCAAGAACTTTTCAAGAACATCCCAGGACACAATGTGCTGAAAATATTTCATTGATTTCGAGTTTTTGAGGTGCATGTGAACCCTGCCATACGATGATTTAAAGTTAATTTCAAATGTTTTACAAAAGTTCATTTCCTGTTCTCACCATGGGCTCTGTGCTGTGAATCTTGAGGTTGTAGTGGTTCTTGACTGTCACTGCTGCCAGTCAAACTGCTTCTGGACGACTGAGGAGTAGAGAACAGTCGTTCTGAGACAACCTGGAAAGGACAAAAAATGATGCTCAGAAATGGAAAAGTATGAATGTCTGTGGGATGTTGCAACCTTCATCGAGTTAGTGTGAGTCATGCTTTCCTTTAAAAACCATTGCTGCCCATATAAGCTGGCTGTGAAAAGCTTGCCCTTTGTTTCACTTCTGACGTCATCACCTTCGACCAAAATCGGCATTACTTATACCCAAGTTCTTCTGGAGGAAAAGATCTTTCCAATAATACTCAGATTAGAGTGATTGAGTCAATTGAGCCTGAAATATGCACGAAAATGCTTAAAAATTAGAGTGAAAAAGTTGGAGCAAGATTTCCCTAAACAACACTTAGTGACCCTATGGTAAGAAATCCCCATCTGAATGACGCTTTCTCAAGAATTCTACAACTGGAAGCAAGCCTAGTAGAAGGTCAACAACTACAGCAAAAAGATAAGAAAAGGAGATAAAGGGAAGGCCAAAAACGTTTAATTCTGTGCATGCCTGAGCAAAAATGTCATTTAACGTGGCGCTAGTGGAAAAGATCGAATGCTGTATTGTAATGCCTTTTTGAGTAGACTGGAGCTAATTTAGTCCACATCCAGGTAAAAATGCCCCAAAAATGCATTTTTGTCAAAAGGCTCCAGGTGTCGATTAGTTGCAGTGCGTTTCACAAAACTTTTGATATTTTCCAAAATTTGTTTGTTTTAAATTCTGAAGTTTGCTCTGAACTTTGCAATTTCATTAGAGTATGCAGTTGTCAATCGAATTGTGAACTTGGAAACACAGTTGTGAATTTTACGTAGAACTTCGTTGGGAAGTTAAGAAGTTCATTGTGAGTGAAGTTCATGCCATTTGGTGTAGTTGTCTTGGAATTTCCTTGCACATTGTGGTTTATGTATCGATTATAAATTACTGGTTTTCAGTTATTTGTACATTGCTAAAATGGGAAGTGCATTGACTTATTTGCTGATCCTTGCGTAAAACGTTACTACTGAATTTTCACAGACGTCACCAGACACCTGCCTAAAGGTAGAATACAATTTTTGCCATGTTAGTTTATTCTTGGATAGCTCCAGGTAGATCTTCCACGCATAGTGGTTTAAAAGTATTTTTAAGTACATTTAAATCCATCAGAGATAAAAAAAACCCTTTTTTTCAGGACATACTTCATTCTAGAAATAATGCAAAAAAAAAAAAACAGAACATTTCAATGTTGTGTCGTTGAACTTTTTTATTTACATTTATTTTCCTAAAGATGTGAAGACATAATTCTACTGTAAACCAGATGCAAGTTGCATCATCGATCTGTGATGCTGAGTCCCTCTGTACTTCTCAGATAATTTACATTTCAGGAGTAAGCATCATAAAATAGGCCTTGCTTGGTTGAGATTTTTTAAACTTTTTTAAAAATTCTTTTGCAGTTAATACCAACCAACAACACCGAATGACACGAACTTCACTTGCGATGAACTTAGCTACTTCCCAACAAAGTTCAACATGAAATTCACAATCTCATTTTTTTTTTAAGTTTACGATTTGACATGGAACTACGTATTCACTAATGAAATTGCCAAGTTTGCAGCGAACTTCAGGAGATCCAAACAAACATCTGAAACCATTTGTCAAAAGTTTTGTTAAACACTCTGTAACAAGTAGATTATGATAAGAAAGGAATGGAAATGGTAAAGGTAAAAGAGAAGGAAACTGTTACTGTTCCTCCTCCTACCTAATCTCTGATGGGAGTCTGCCTGAATGCTAAAATGGTTTATTGGGCACCATTTCATTACCTCTCCAATAACACCACTCAACACATTACTGGCTGTAGGCTCCTCAGGTAACTCCCTCTTTGGTTTTGGTTTTCTTTTTAAACCTTCTTTCCTTCTTAGTTCTTCTCTTTCAGAATCTTTTGACCCAGAACTTTTCCTATGCCATTTGTCTTCAGTCCCATTTCTTTTGCTAGGAAGCTTCTGAAACTGTGCTTTATCACTAGATTCTCTAGCTATTTTTTCTTTTGGTTTCTGGAGCCTTTCAATATCTCTTTCTGTGACATCCATTTCCTCTTGCATTGATTCCACCACTGGAGAGCTCAGAAGTAATTTTAGTGTTTGATCAGACCTTGCCTTCTCAATCAGAGTTCTTTGATGAGGGCATGGTAAAATATCACATGAAAGATGCATATGAGATGGTACATTGGCAGATTTAAATTGGTCCTGTTCAATGACTAGTGGATGGAATTGCCCTGCAATTTCTGTCCCACTTGTGGTGACAGCAGGGGATGGCTCTAGGCCTACTGCAGGTACATGAGGTGATGTTCCTACATCCAGCTGGGAACATGGATCACTGGAAGCAGGCACTTGTGGTTGAGAGATGCCTAACTGAGATGGAACTGTTAAAGAGGAAGTCCCCTGGAGGCCAGATGCAACTGCCATAGGAGTGGTGTAGGTCGTTTGAGTCCTTGCTGACAAACTTGCGATCCCGTAAGGCACTACTGGTATTTCTGAAGACACTAATACTTGTGGTTCTGGTCTCTGGTGTGCAAGGTCCATCTGTGATAAGGACAGTGGGGCTGAGGTGGGTGGCAGAATTCCCACTCCACCAAATAAATTGTGTGGGTCTAATTTTGCTCCAGTAGGTACAATTTGAGGTCGTGAAGACCCTACTGAGAGGGTGCCCTTAGCTGGGCCCCACTTTGCTACCTGTTCTTTAGCTCTTTCCATTTTTCTTGCCAACCTCCACTGATACAAAATATCTTCCTCAGGGGGAGGGGCAGGACGAGGTTGATGTTGCATCCGTTGATGGTCCATAAATTGCCTGGGTGCTATTGATGAGAGTTGCTGAGCTGATGCCTCTCTTGGAGCCCTCTGTTCCAGAGGAGCCTGTTTCATTTTCCTTGCTGGTCTGTGGACCTCACTTGATGAAGTGTCCAGAGTGCTCTCACTGCAAATATGTAAAGGTAGTTGTAGACAGTAAACTTCTTGTTAACTCAAAAATGTTTCTAAAGCGAGCAATTGGAGTACATTTAGCTCCATGTCTTACACCAGTGCTTACATCTCCTTCTTAGGCAGAGACAATCACAGACTGAGGAACCTTGACATAATGATGTGCCAAGTGACTAGAGAAAAGCATTAATTGTTTTGTAATGTTTGTATATAACAGATATTGAAATCCTGCAAAAATCAATTTATATAAAATGACCAAAATCAATTATAATGCCATATTGCAATTTGTTTAATAACACTATTTTGTTGAGAAAATTTAACTCTTGGGGCAGTTGAACATGAGATATGAACAAAAAAGCTTAGAAATTTAATGAGTGAAATCTAAAAAACTTGGAGCAAAATTTTCCTCTTCTACACTTGGCTACTCTGTTTCCCATCTCAATGACTCTTTGTCAGGAATTCTTGAACTGGAAGCAAGCCTAGTAATAGGTCAACAACTGCAGCAAAAAGATAAAAGAACAAAAGGCAAGGGCCAAAAAATAAATAAATAAATAAATAACTGAAAAGCTTGAAGACATAGGCGAGGTGGCTTAAAAATTTTGATTTGTGTGTATGCTAGAGCAAAACTTTCGTGGAACATGAAGCTAGTGGCATGCTTTAATGTTGCAATAATTTAGCTCATATCCATGCTGAAAATGTTAAAAATGTTGAAAAAAATGATGTCTTTTTGCCAAAAACTCCAGGTGTCAATTTATAGTTAAAATATACAGACTGTAGTCTCAATCAAACCTTTTTTCAAGCAGTGTCTTGGCTCTTTGTTGTAGTTCAGCTGTCTTTGTGTCCAAACCATCAAGAGAGGACATTGAAGGCGATGAAGTACTTTTCTTCTTCTGAAATATTATAATTATAACATGTATTATAAATTTAACATCTTTGGACTGTGGATACCCTCTCTTGATATGAGACAGTGTTGGAGATGGTTAATTGTGGGGCTTCCCATGAATTTATAACTCTCATTTTGCTTCAAGTTTAAACTTCATCTGAAGACTTTGCTTCTAGTCCTTTGCTTTGGACTAGTTAATTATACTGAAACTGTAAGTACATGTATTTACTCCTCCCCCCTGTAATGAAGACTTAGAGTGGCACTGCCTGATCAGTGATGGTTGCTGCTCACAGGGTTGTCATGGTTTAGCCTCTACATTCAGCTTCTAACACCTGGCTCCACCAGCCCTACAACCACCTTCCCGGCACTGTTGTCAACTCTGAGTTTAATGATGGATTGACAATCTTACATGTAGCCTAAATGTTGACCTGTGAAGATGCACTTACTGATATTGGAGATGTGGGAGTCTTTCCCCTCCTGAATGTGCTTCTCCTAAGTTTTGGTGAGAGACTTGGCCTTGGGGAAGGCAGCTGCTGGTCAGGAGGGGTTCCTTCTTTAGGTGTTGAGCTACTGGGAGGAGATGGAGATAACCACCAGAATTCTCCTCCTTTACCATTGTCAAAAGATGCATGATCACGTTCTTGACGACTGGATGGTGGAGCATTACGAAAACGATCTATGTACCTGTGGCAAATCACAATACAATTTTTCAAGATGAGGGCAGTAAACATTATTTTGTATTGTATTCTATCATTAGCAGAGTGGCTTATATTCTTAAGCCATCTATATTGGTTTTCACCCTTGACTAGTCAAAGCCGCAATCAGTTTTCGCTGGCCATACTATAACAGACATTCAGATTGGACTGTCTGTGGCTAAACTCCCACTGAAACTTTTGAAATGTATGTGTCAGACTCTGCCTGTTAGACCTCCTCCAGATCCAACTATCTGCCCCTGAGTTTCGAAGGATACACATTTCCAAGTGCTACTCAGAAGCCAAAGTGGCTGCCGCCAATGTCAGTGTTTCTCCCAACAGTAACGTTCATGATTTTGTCATCAATCTTTATAAGACAGTGTTTACAACCCAATTTACAGTAATGAAGAGCTAGTCCTAGCATGTGAGGGCAAAAGAAATTTTTTTCTTACTCCAAGCTCAGCAGCTTTGCAGCTCAACTTGTGGGTGAGTCAAATAGTAATGTACAGAGTCTACCTGGCAAGAGTGGAGTCAGGACGAGCACGTAAAGGGAAATTTCTTCCATCACTAGAAGGAGTCTTTGATATCTCTGTACCATCAGTGTCTGCTTCAGGTGTAGATACCAGTGCCCTCTCAGTGCTTGGCCAGGACTCGTCAAACTTGGATGAAGTAGAATGGTCATGGTCTATGGTTCCATTTTCTCTTGTGGGTATTTCATGTATCTTAATGTGATTGGTATGTTGAAGGAATTTTTCATCAGCTGGGCTTTTCACGTGAACTTCCTTCTTGTGGTCAGGACTAAGGCAAATCTAAAAGAAAAGACCTTAAACTTATCACGGTTTTCAACGCCATCTTGACAGGTAGGCAAAGCGGTCAAAATTGGTTTTTATATGGGAATCCAATGGCAAGCAACTTTTTCCAAAATTGAGTTTAACACAATTTTTGAATCACATCATTAAAATACTAGGCAGAAGATTCTATTCATTGCCTTTGAAGGATGTAGCTTGGCTAGAAGTTGTTCAGCTAATTTTCCCAATTTTCTATAAATCTGTATGTATTTTGTCCCGCCAACCACATCTACCAAGCCAAATTAACAGACATGGGTATGGAATATTAGAAAAAATAACTGAGTGTCTTCTAGCCAAGCTTGTCATCCTTGAAACCTGGTGAATACAATATTCAACCTAGTACTTAAACATTGTGATTCACAAATTGTGTAAAATTTGATTTTGCAGAAAGTTGTTTGCCATCAGATTCCAATACAAACACTGTAGTTTCTGACTGCTTTGCCTTCCTCTTAAGATGGCATCGAAAACCACGATAAGGTGTAATGTTTGATCCTCAGTAAACTCAGTTAATACCTACACTCTGTTAGATAACAGAGTTTTTCTTAAATTTGTTTTTTTTTAATTTACTTCACAGTAATCTAGGATGGGAAAGTTATAAAAGTTATAAAAAGAGACTGGTTGCACTAAATAGCAAGTGCTTTGGTACTTTGAGTACCCAGCGTCTGAATGCGGCACCAGTACTCAGTCACTAACCACACTATAATATATAGATTTAGACCAGCCTAAAAGCGTAGCTCCTTGGCCAGGTTGTTAAGAACCTGATTAAGCTAACCCAGGAAAAGGTACAATTTTGATTCGAGTTCTGTACCTTTGCGGTGAGGTTTTCTGTTTTGAGTTTTAGAAACACAAAACAAAGCAGGAAAAAACATTTGTATAAAGAAAGTGTTATGATAAATTCGGATAAATTTTAATCCTAGACTAGCGTCAGCTGGCTTCCAAACAATCCTGAACTGTTTTCAACAAGTTAACCTGACATGAGCCAGCGATCCAATCGAAAACCAGCATTTGGTCAGGGGTCAACTTCAAACAAACATGTGATCTCGATGAGTTCTAGACTTGCGCCTGCGATATGGTCATGTGATGCTGGTCAGCAGATACCTTGTTTTGGCAGGTGTCAATTGTTCATAACATGGATGTCCAATATCAAAGAGGTACACGGTAAACCAAGGCCGCATTTCTCTATAAACCTATTATTTGGAGTATGGCCACCATGTTGCGCAACTCCGTCCACGCCGCCGCCACCGTCATCGTCATGCGTACGCGCCCACGAGCAATACCACTGCCCATGATAACCATGAGAAAATCAGTACATGGGTTTCTTTTTCCTATATAATTATGGGGCTCCGCTTGGCGGCACTTCGGGCCGCCGGAGCTCCGCTATGATGACAGTTGCACTTTTTACATGCGAAGAAATAAGTTTTACGTACGATAACTAAGCTGACGACGTCTCAATAAATCTACACCATCTACATTTCTTATATCTATCTGAAAAAACTTTTCAACTACGTATACCATCACTCACATGTGCGGGGAATAGACAGGCGCACCCATATGCACTTTTGAAAAGATTATTATTTCCTGAAGAGTACGCTGTCATCTTTGACGTACCTTTCTCTCGGCTTCAGACAACTCTCTTTGCATTGATGGATAGTAAAATGACTTTGGTAAGGGATCAACTTCGAATGGATCACCCCTGCAGTTATAAACACAACAGAAAAGAATTTTAACACGACTGCAAAATTCTACCCTGCTAAGGAGATCCTAGCGCACAAAATTCTTGAACAACAGCAAATTTGATTTCCATTAGCTTTTATACTCACGATTTCCTTAAATCCATTACTGATTATCGGTGCTGAGAAGAAATTTAAAAAACTCGAGGTTCATAGAAAAATGCCTGATCGCAGATCAGGTTTTTGCGAGATTCCCGACTTGGATTGGAAGAGGAATCAGTTTGTTTTCCAGTGTAGTCTGCCGCCATGTTTTGAATCTCTTGACTCCAGTCTCTTCCTGAGCTCTTTCATGAAAGCGAGGCCTACCGCGTCTGTGGTCATGTTTGTTCTTGCTTGTACAAATATTTGTAAAAGAATTTTGGCTATAAATAGAGTTATGAAAACTTTGCCAAGATCAGTAAAAACTCTCCGGCATATGCCTGAAGATATCCAGTTAAAATTAGGTGCTAGACATGATGTAATCAATATAAAACTCAAAACCCTTTTGTTCCAGATCAGAGTTTTTATGGAGTTTTTCGGCCCAAACTTTCAAGCTGTACTGCTAAAAATAACTCCCAGACACAAGTCTGAACTTGTTGTCACGCACACATGCACTGACAGTATTTTCATTGACTTCGTGAAATATTTTCCATATCTGCCTTGTTTGTGGAGTGGGTAACAAGTTGAAACCTGCCCGAAGAGAAAATAATTATAGTTTCCGTGTATACCTTCTGTTAATGATACTACAGTTGATGTCAAAACATTTTCCTTTTAAATCGAATATTAGGTGCTCTGATTTAAATTTCGGTCTTTTTGTGTTATATTGCAGTATTATTTTCTATCGAACATATATAATTTAGTTGACAAACGTTGTTTGAAACAGCATACCGTGAATCGCTTCAGACGTACACCCGACACATAATGTAAACAACATTGTCATGGTCTCTCCAGGTCTCTGATATTATTTATCTTCCCAAAGAAAACATCTCTATGAAGTGCGAAGCTGTCAAGAACTTGAGTACTTTGACAATATATGCGAAGTGTTTTTGGTTTTTAATCCTCCTCTCCGGTTTGTCCTTTGATCGTCTATGCGAAGAAAAAAAACGTCCATCGATTTTAAATCAATATTTCATTGAATAATTGCAGTGTGTACAGACGGTAGACCAGTCTTGCTTTAAATTGGTCACTAGATTTTCAAGGATAAGTACAAACACACCAGCTGTCCTATTTTCCCGCCAAATTTTATTTTCGTTGCGCTGGAAGCTCGTCTTCACCGGCGCGTAGCTTCCATTTAAACATGTTTAAAGTGCAGTTTCGGTTTGAAACACGAAGGGAGAAGTCCCAGGGACGAGTCCCTACCGCAATTTCCTTGAAAAAGTTACAGCAAGGAACTGTCCAAATTTTGGGCCAGCTGTTATTAGATTGGGTCGTCGACACAGCGGGACTTTTCTCAGGGATTTGTTGTAGGGACTTATCTCGGGGACTTGTCCCCCGTATGTTCCCTGGTGCGTGCCGACCTCTTATGAGTGCACAGTGAAAGTGAACTGAACTGTACAAAAGCGTGGTTTCCACGCTTGACAGCCGATTGAATTTGGGATAACATATAATCCCGGCCGGTGTTTCACTTTTCAACAGATCAAATCACTTATTTTTTCGGATCCAAGACAAGAAGTAAATTTGCTTCATATCTTCATTATTTATATTGTAACTTTTCAAGTACATTGAAAGGGAAGGGTTGATAACACGTTTAAGCTTGCCCGGGCTTAATGCATAATAAGCAGTATATACCGGCTGATGACGTAGTGACGTAACACGTTCGTTTTGGCGCGTTTATAGACATTCTTATGCATTTTAAACTCTCTATCCCGTGTCAAGGGTAAATACAACATAACGAGGAAACGTTTCGACTAGGAGGAGGTTCGATACCCTCAAACCACATCACACGTTTTTTTTATGGATCCAGGCGCTAGCAAAGCTAGAAAATGTCTCTTTGGACGCCCAGACCATCAACAGCTAGAGAGTGATTTACAGAAAGAGTTAAATAAGGATGTTCAAGAGATGAACGAAAAATATGACTTTGATTTTCAGGAAGGAAAACCGTTAAAAGGAACGAAATATGAATGGGTTGAAGTTAATGAGCCTGCGGGGCAACCGAAAGAGGACGAGGAGAAACCGAAAAGCAGTGGTGCCACTGAAATGGGCAACAAGGAAATAACTAGGAAGAACCAGGTCGAAGAACAATTACAGGATCATAACACGCCTTCAAAGAAGTTCTAATGATTCGTAAATTGACAAGGAATTAGTTTCTGCTTGCAAAATCTCAAGACTGGTGCCAAAATCACGCGAAATTTTCCGGCGTTTAGGTGTTTACCAAATTACCGGTTGGCGAGATGTCAAAAGTTGGACACCCGTGACCTAATCATATGGTGAAGATATCGAACGATATCGATAGAACGATATGCTGCAAGCAAAGGACACATGTGAATATCATATTTGATTGCTTTCTAATTTTGGAATTATTCTCTCAAGGAAAATTTCGCGACTCCTCGTGACTTTAATTTGCTCCTTGGGTTTATTTAATTTTTTTATTTTATGTGTGGAGCTGTAAGCTAGAATTCACAGGAAATGACTATGATGCGTAGTTAATCGTAAAGCAAAGCTGGCTGATTTTAGTAACTCCTTTCAGTTTCTGTAAAGAGCATAAAGACCCCTTGACAGCAAGGATGAACTTTGATTTGCATACTTGTACAAAATATAGGAAAACATGAGATTATTGACTGGACTTTTATCTGTAAATATGTACAGCAATTTAATACGTCTTGAGTCTAGATAGGTTCCTGGCAATAATCGCGAGCAGAGGCTTAACACTTGTCTTGTCTTGTAGAAATTAAATTGAGTTATCAGTGACCGATCGTGTCAAGGTGTTAATTATATTTTGAAGAAATCATCAAAATGTTATCATTCTCCTCTTCCGGCCAACGCAGTTGATTTTTTGGCCGCAATAAAACATCATTTATTTTTGCATCGTTAATGACCATAGCTCCTAAGCGGGAAAGTGGCAAAAAATATAGTGTTATTTTTCCTGTTTTAACTCTCGTTAAGCGCCCTTATAGTAAACGGCAACTCTGGGTTGATAATATATTGAAAGCGCTAAGAGGATTTATTCCACTGAAAGCCCGTGCGATGTTTCCTGTCAAAAGTATTTAGTCACACTAGTAGAAGCCACGCTATCCGTCACGCGACGGACGAGGCGACTTGGAGACTAAACTTGGCGCGCGCATATTATAGTCGCGCTTCCTGCATTGTACGCATTTTGAGACCGTTTGAGGGATTGAGCAAAGTTTCTTTTTCGGGTCTGCAATCTCAAGTAAAAGTTTTATTATAATCGGTACGATCAGTTGCAGCTTTCAAGGACTCAAGGTAATTTCTTTCTTCTACTTTTGATCTTGAGGTATCCTGCGTGGAATGGAATGCTCTCGAATGCCTGATGGTTTTTGTGACCAAGCTTGATAAGTTATGCAAGACTTGAAACCCATGCTGATGGAGCAAATATCTCATTTATACTAATGCATTTCAAAAGAGATCCCCTAGTGGCTTTATTGTCAACAAAAGTATATACATGAGAATGTCACTGGCTAAGGTTGTTCCCCAGGGTTGACTCCCTGGATGTGTTGGGGAATACTGAGAGGTTAATGGTATGTAACCCCTGGAAAAGAGAACAGCATTTAGCAAATCGACCACATATTTCGATGGCCAACATAACAAATAGTTTCTGTGTTGCAGTGCATCTGTTGAGTAATAAATCACAGATGATGTTACAGTCATTCCCGTAAAACTGTTAACACCAGAGAAAATGTATGGAATGTTTATTGTTTCGCGACCAATCAGATGCAAAATGAAACCGCAAAAGAGGTAATGGACAAACCGCAGCAGGAATCAGTCATGACTTGATACAAAACAACGAGCTTGTCCTTTCTTCCACGAAATCTTCAATTTTCCCTTTGTACCTCTTTGAAAAAGCTATTTTTAACCACAAACCAAAACTAGTTACATGATTCCTTCTGTTCAAAAACTGAACTACCGAATTGACCTGAAAGTGAGTGTAAATTGTGAAAATTTACAACCGTACAGGTTGGCCTGATGGTTAAAGGTTTCTCAGCTACCAAAAAATACGGATCGAAAACCACTAATCACAGCCAACTAGCATGACCTTTTGAACTGCACGTGAAACAAACACAGAGGAACATTGTGATTGTGATTGCTTGTGATTGGCTCATTTTTTCTCACTGTCAGATGCGCTGTCTAGCTGTGTCTGATTGACTGACCCTGTCTTCTTAATTTAACATCTCTTTCCCGTAAAATGTCATTCATAACTATTCTTTGGGGATACCAAAGCAGAAATCGAGAAAGAAAAATTTCAGTATTTGAAAATGGTAAAATTGAAGATTTCTCTAAGAAGGAATAGCCAGTTCGTTGTTTCATGTCAAGTTGTGACTAATCAATGCTGTGGTTTGGCAGTTATCTTTTGCGGTTTCATCTTGCTTCTGAATGGTCGTGGAACAATAAACATTTCAAAAATTTTCTCTGATGTTCATGGTTTTACAGGGAAAGACTGTAACTATGGACAAAAAAAGTGGAATGCAAACCAAAATAGGTGATCTGTATTTTTTTTTAATTATTAATATTAATATTTTATTTATTTCACATAATCGGTAAAAATACACACAATGAAAAACAAAATTAAGAACTCTAAAACAAGTACATGTAGTATGCTTATAGAAATACTAATACTAATTCTAATAATAACAATAATAGTTATTTTAAAAAATTCTCGTTTCCTATAAACATGTATATTAACACAGAAATATTTAAACAACTTTTTTTGTATATATATTTTATTATTATTATTATTATAATTATTTATTTACTTTACAAAATTACATTATTTACACCACTCACATTACAATACTCAATTTGCAGTAGACTATTTACATCCTTGCAAAACAATAAAAAAACAGAATGAAATTAACATATACCATTAACTGAGACTCTAACTCCTACTTAATCCTCCAATTTACACGGCTATTGACTATACAAAAGTTAGTCGAGTTACACTGAAGATTGGCTTTAAATTCAAGCAATTAATTGAATGGCTTTGTGCAAGACGGTCGTAAGTGACTTTTTCGGGTAAAAATTTTTTTCCTTCAAAAGTGCCTGAATTTTTGCATGTGCTTTTCAATTAAGTAGTAAAAGATTCCCATGTAATTTTTTTGGGTGGTTTGCACTTTGCTTCTGAGAAAAACGAAGTCAAAATATCAAAGCGTGCACAAAGAACGCAACAAAGTGGAAAAAGTAGAGCATTTTAGCCAATAAAAGATACAGGAGAATGTTTTTCTGCTTTATTGAAAAGCACAGTCATGCAAAAATTCAGGCACTTTTGAAGGAAAAAAATTTTTACCCGAAAAAGTCACTTACGACCGTCTTGCACCTAGCCATTCAATTGCAGCTAAAAACAAGGAGAAGATTGTGCTAAAATTGGATTGTACAAAAGAACGGCAATGGTAGAGGGAAAAAAGAATAGGAGGTAGAGATAAAAGGGGAAGACAACAACTAAGTTAATATGTATAATTGTTGACCCTTCTTTGTTTATGAAGAGCCAATAATAGTCTATTTTTCATTTTGGTTAAATTTAAAGAGTTCTCTGGGGAAAACTGAAACATGCTATTCAACAGCAGATCCGATCTGTCTGTGTGGTTTGCCCTTGCACTTTCTACAAAGTGTCTAGGAATAGCAGAAACTACTTGAAAGTAGATGAGGAAGTTGCATCTAAGATCATATTTTTGGATGAATTCTGAGTAAGAAAGAAAATTCCCATCTGTTTTGAGAAGATCATGTACCAAATAGATGCCACGATCGTACCAGTTCCTGTAGAAAATACTGTGACCGTGGATTAAGATATCTTTGTTGTTAAATAAAATTTGTTCTTGGCCGGACTGATTAGGAAAAGATTCTTTCAGTTCCAAGAAATGCAGGAGAATCAATTTATAGATTTGAGGTAGCCCAATTTGTTCGAGAAAATTCTTGTCATAATTACATCATAATATGAAGTTTAGGCCACCGTATCTTTCAAAAAAATAATTAGGAATCACCTTCCAAGATTCACTGCTCTTATGTTCATCAGCTAACAGTCTGGAGATCCAAGCTAACTTCAATGATTTTGATAAAACATATATACTTGTTGCTCGTAGACCTCCTTGGTCGTAATCTAAAAACATCACTTAATGCTTAATTTTGTCCTTTTTATTTTTCCAAATTAATTTAAATATGGCTGAGTTCACCACATTAAGATATTCGAGAGGAACATCAAGGCTGGATATAGAGTGCATCAGTTGAGAGATGCCAAGACTTTAGCTATTAGGCACCTTCCAAATAGTGTGAGACTCTGAGAGTTCCATATGTCAAGGATGGTCTTCAGTTTTTGCAATTTTAATGTAAAGTTGTATTTTTCATTTTCTTTCTCATTATAAGAGATAAAAGTGCCCAGCACACGAATTGGTTTTTCTGGCCATTGAAATCCAAAGGGTTTGTCTTGTCTATGTCTCCACGGTCCCAGCCACAGAGCTTTAGTTTTCAAAGGGTTCAATTTCAGACCAGAAATATCGCCAAAATTGTCCAAAACAGCGATTACTTTGTAAATGGTTTGAACCCAGGAGTATCAGTAGTTCGTATTGTGTGATCGTCCGGGTGAGAATAGTTCTGAAAAGAACTGTTGTTGGTGACTGACGTTTCGACAACCTGAGCGGAAGTCATCTTCAGAGTCAAGTGAATAGTGTTTGTCAGTCGATGATGTTATAAGTCTGGTCCGTTGATAGTAATTGGTCAGTTAAGCCATGATGGTATTGGCTGGAAGACTCATGTAAAGTTAGTCATCAGTCATTGGTCGGTTTCGATCCGTCTTTTGTTAGTCAAGTTGGTCTGTTAGAGTCCGTCTATTGTAAGTCAAAATAATTAAGCCGGTCTGTTAGAAGTCCGTTTGTCGGTTTCGTTTTCGTCGCGGATAAGTCGTTTGTAAGGTGCCGGTAGTTGTTGACATCTGTTAAGAGGCGTTTGTTCTAAGTTAGTGTACCAGCTTTCCAGAGTCAGTCGTTGAAAATAGTTTGTACTGTAGGTTAAGCATTGAGCAGAGTCCCAGTCAATGTTGTGGTTTGTCAGTTGATGATGCACAGCAATGTGATTGTTGACATCACCATTTCTCGTGGCTCGTTTGTGTTCAGTCAGTCTCGTGTTAAGGTTTCTGCCAGTCTCACCAATGTAGGAGGCCTGGCAGTCGGAGCATTTGATCTTGTAAACAGCTCCCTGTCTGTTGTTGGGTTCGTCTCGGTCTTTAACGTTGGTCAGTAAGTGCCGTAACGTAGTTGTAGGTTTGTGGGCTACGCGGATGTTGTAGGGCTGTAAGATCCGTGAGATAGTCTCAGAAGTTCCCTTAATGTAAGGTATAGTCACTGTAGTAACAGGTGTCGGATTCTTGTTCGTTGCGTCAGTTTCAGTAGGTCGGAAAATGTTTCGTCTAATAAAGTCAGCGTTGTAGTTGTTTTTGATAAAAACACGTTCAAGGTATTTGTTTTCGTCACGTAAGCTGTCCGGTGTATCGCAAACTAGTTGCGCTCGCCTTGTCAAAGTCTTTATAGTCGTGGCTTTGTGTGAAGTCGGGTTGTAGGATCATTCGTCAAGTAATCTGTCGGTATGCGTTGGTTTTCTGTACACTGTTGTTCGCAGTTCGTTGTTGTCACGGCTTACCAAACAGTCTAGAAAAGGAAGTTTTCCATTTTCTTCGATTTCTTTGGTAAACTGGATGTCGGCGTTCTGTTCGTTAAGGTGGTCGTGGAAAGCGTTGATTTCGTCTTTGTGAACGGCGGTAAAGGTGTCGTCAACGTAGCGTAGCCAGAGCGGTATTGTTTGTCGGCAAGTTGCGACTGCCAGGCCTCCTACATTGGTGAGACTGGCAGAAACCTTAACACGAGACTGACTGAACACAAACGAGCCACGAGAAATGGTGATGTCAACAATCACATTGCTGTGCATCATCAACTGACAAACCACAACATTGACTGGGACTCTGCTCAATGCTTAACCTACAGTACAAACTATTTTCAACGACTGACTCTGGAAAGCTGGTACACTAACTTAGAACAAACGCCTCTTAACAGATGTCAACAACTACCGGCACCTTACAAACGACTTATCCGCGACGAAAACGAAACCGACAAACGGACTTCTAACAGACCGGCTTAATTATTTTGACTTACAATAGACGGACTCTAACAGACCAACTTGACTAACAAAAGACGGATCGAAACCGACCAATGACTGATGACTAACTTTACATGAGTCTTCCAGCCAATACCATCATGGCTTAACTGACCAATTACTATCAACGGACCAGACTTATAACATCATCGACTGACAAACACTATTCACTTGACTCTGAAGATGACTTCCGCTCAGGTTGTCGAAACGTCAGTCACCAACAACAGTTCTTTTCAGAACTATTCTCACCCGGACGATCACACAATACGAACTAGCGATTACTTTGTTAATCGAATTACAGTTACTGTTAAGAAGCGTGGTATCATCAGCAAATTGGTTTAGTTTTAATTCCTTACGGAAAATGTTTATACCCTGGATTTCTTTATCTTGCCTGATTTTGCACGCTAGTAATTCTGCAGCCAAGATAAATAGGCACGGAGACAGAGGACAACCTTGTCTCACTCCTCTTGACAAGCGAATTTGTGCAGAAACCATTATTTAAGACTGTACTCTCTGTATTGACATAAAATATGGAAATCCAGCATTGAATGCTTTCCCCAAAATTAAATAGCGCAATGGTTCTTTGTATAAATTCCCATTCTATTGTGTTGAAAGCCTTTTGAGAATCAAGCTGTAAAAGTATACCTGGAATGTTGCGAAGCTTTGTTTGTTCAAGAATGTCATTAATTAGCCTGATGTTTTGACCAATGTATCTACCTTTTATAAAACCTGTTTGGTCAGGGTTGATTTTAAGGGTTAAGACTTTTTCCAGTCTCTTTGTAATAACTTTTGATGCAATTTTATAGTCTACGTTTAATAATGTTATCGGGCACCGATTATTAGCAAGTGAGGAGAGGTGGGAGTCTTCTTTGGGTATAAGGCTAATTACGCCTCTCTGTTGTGAGGCTGCCATTTCACCCACTCTGTACGAAGCGTTGAAACTATCAACAAGATCCTGACCCAATAAATCAAAAAAGCAGTTGTAAAATTCCCAATTAAATCCATCCTCGCCTGGTGATTTACCTTTACTGAATGTGGATAAAATATCTTTACACTCCTTGAGAGTGATGTTTCCTTCTAACTTGCTACTCACCAAATCTTCGAGTCTAGGTAATTCTAAGTTCTCAATAAAACTTATAAATGCAAGTGAAGTATGATCCTCGCAGCAAATTTTCCAATTTAAGCAATTGGAAAGAAGAAGCCTGAAAAAAATCAAGGCTTCAAAGGGAAGTTGAAGCCTTGATTTTTTCAGGCTTGTTCTTTCCAATTGCTTAAATTGGAAAATTGCTGCGAGGATCATACTTCACTTGCATCTATAACCTGCAGTTCAAATATAAATTATTTCATATACACTTAACAAAACTTATAAATTGTGCATTTTCAACTCTAGTGGTAGAAGTATAGAGCTCTTTATAAAACATTTCTCAATTTCCTCAAGTATTTCTTTTTCTCTAGTCAATAACTTACCCTCTGGATGTTTCAACTCCTTTATTGTCTTATGATTGTAATTTCGTTTCTCTAGGTTGAAGAAATATTTAGTCCGTTTTTCACCTTGCTCAATCCATCTTGTTTTAGAGCAAACAATTGAGCCCTTTCCTCTGTTTTCATAGATGAGACAAAGTTCCTGTTTCAACTGGTTATGTTCAGCTTCTAAGTGGTTTGCTTGATGGCTGTCGGCACTGCTAGCACTAGAAATAAGTTGGTCTAGATCGCTCAGTCTCTTGGAGATCTCTCTCTTTTCTATGAATATTTTTTGCTTTATTTTTTGCATAAGGGATTGTCAGACCTCTCAGCTCCATTTTAACTAATTCCATTTAAGCCTTTTATCTTCTTGTCCAGAATATTTTTCACTAATAGAAGAAGTCTGCATATGAGCCAAGTGGCCCATCAGGCCGGAGCTTATCCTGGTTTCCTTAGCATTAAGCGACTAGGAGTATTTCTACTCCCCTCTGGATGGGATGCTAGTCCATTGCAGGGTTACCCCCCAGCATTAAATTTGCTGGTACCCATTTATACACCTGGGTGGAGAGAGGCAATGTGAGAGTAAAGTGTCTTGCCCAAGAACACAACACATGTCCCCGGCCAGGGCTCGAACCCAGACCGCTTGATCCGGAGACGTGGGCACCATCCATGAGGCCACCGCGCCTCCCACAATAGAATAATTTTCTCTAATTAAAGTTACATAATCTTGGTCGTCCAGGAGAGAGTTGTTAAATTTCCATAAGGGAAATGCGATCTGTATGATGTCTTCCCTGATCTATTTCTAAACAGGTCGTGGCAACATGAAATCAGTCTTTTTTATTAAATAAAGAAACAAAAGCACTTAATGACATCATCTATACATGTCCTCTAATAGACTATAGGTATCAGTCAATTAAAATGTGAAAATAATTCAGAGGTGGCTGAGTGTTTTGAAACAATTGGGGGGGGGGGGGCTCATTGTTAAACCAAGTGCATTCCTCAATTTCCGTTTTCCAAAAATATTAATGTGTTGCGTTGTTCATTTGCACCCCAAAAAACTTCTTTGCAATGTCTGCAGTGTTCATTGTGTCCATAATAGACTTTTGATATTGACAATGCAGCAGGAGGCAGTTGTTTAAATGAGCCTTGTTCGTGGTGCCTCTTAAGACTGGTTTTCATTAGCAAGGGAGTTGTAGTTGGGGTCGTAATCAGAAGCACAGAGTGATACTATTTATTGAAAATCAAACCGATGGAGTCGGAAGCAGAACACTGATTCTGTTTATGACTCTGTTGCTTATGATCAAGTGAAAACTGCATTGTCGGAGTCGCAAGCAGAAGGGGAAGAATAAACCAATGACAATGTTTGACTCCGGGCCTTGCCATTGGCTGGTTCTTCCACTTCTGCTTCCGACTCCGATAACCTAGTCTTCACTGGATCATAAGCAATAGAGTCATAAACAGAATCGGAAGAAATGAAAATGTTGTGATTCTTCCGACTCCAATTCCGTTGAGCTCATGACTCCGTTTACAACTCCGATTTTCAATTTTCACAATATCATAAGGTCTATTATGACTCTGACTATGACTCCAATTCTGACTCTGTTGCTAGTGAAACCAGCCTTCGCTGATGGTCCTTACCAGTACATTGTTTTGTAACCTGATGTACTTCTGAGAGATCACAAAACGGGATATTTTGGCAAACAAATTATTATGCTGGGGTACCAGCAATATTTTCTTCACTGAAATGTGGGGGGAGGGGCGGGGGCAGCTCATCCTCCCCAATTTTTGTTTTGAGAGGGCTACAGCCTCCCAGCACCCCCCTGCACTCTTAGCCAAATGAGCATGCATAGATTTTCTTTGTCACTGAAAAAGGGGAAAGAAAATTGCAACTAAGAGACTTGATTAAATTCACATGGTTACCTTTCACTTGATTGCAGGACAGTTTTTGCATATTATTTTATTTGTTGATTTTATAGGGAAAGGTGGTGAGATTGCATTATTTTAAAAGTAGGCAAAGGCAAAGTTAGGTTACATATTTGCAGGTATCATCTTTCACTGCAAATTATATCATTCTCAGCCTCTGGGGAATTTTTAGCCGAAGATGCTTTCAAAACTGCAGCAGTTGTACCTGGGGGTAGGAGTTGGGGGGCTGGGATGAGTTATTTATTAGGATGCTTTTGGAGAGGATGGGGGCTGCTTGATAATAATCAAATTTAAAAACTTTTCATTGGTGTATTTCCTGTCACATCGATCATGGAGTAAGCTAACCTCGTTCCCAGGGTCTCTCATCTTACCGCCTAGGGCAAGCTAGGTGGTACGGTGCTCCAAGCTCACTTTTTCAAATGGTCGCCTTTTGGCGACCTTTAACTGTGAAATGGTCGCCATCACTCAACTTTTGCCAGAATTTTGGTTGCCGAAAATTTTTTCCACTCACCATGGCGACCAAAATGGTCGCAGCTTGGAGTGCTGCGGTAAGATGAGAGACCCTGGGAACGAGCTTGGGAGTAGCCTAGCTATGTTAGTTGAATTACAGACCCTTCCATATGAAAAATTCCTTTACCTACGCACCCCATAAGTTACCATAGACACTTATGTAAATTAATACATTTTACTTGAGTACCGTTAGGTTTCTGCTGTCTTCCCTCTAAATCGGTCAAGTCATATTTTGTTTTTACAGATCTGGCATATCAGTCTTCCTCTATGGTCAATCTTTGCAAATTTGTTATCTTATTGAACATATAATCACATGTTGGGAAGAAGTGCTGTTAGGTTTGACATCCAATGTCAAATATGATTTGATAGCTTGTTGGGTCTCATGAAATTTTTTCCTGAGAAATGACCATCCCAAGTAACTGATTACGGGTTTTCTTGAATTGCCTTTCAGGGGTTAAATTTGGCTCCTTTGTGTAGAAGACACAGTGTACGTCACAAAAGAATGCTGTTCCATATTGTCTTCATTGTTCCCCTTGTTCCTTTGTCCTTTTGTCTCCTATTGTTTTATGTCAGCTGTGTCTTCTACATCAAGTAAGAGCCTTAAATTTCATGGTTTGGTACCAGTCTTTATTAGGGTGGTTTAATCTAAAATGATCACATTTCAGAGCTATTTTGATATCTTGAGGGTATTATGCCAGGAATTTAAAAAACACGTTTGTGTCTTAATTTTAATTTATTTACCTTTTTCCTGATTTTTATGTCAGAGATGATGAAAAACTGGGCGGTTATAACAGGTGCAGGGACAGGAATTGGTGCTGCCTTGGCCAAGGAGTTATCTTGTCATAATTTGCATGTACTTGCTGTAGGACGCAGGCTTCAACGTTTACAGGAAACCCAACGGTATGCTCCTGACAACATTCATCCGCTTGCTGTTGACATAGCAACCACTGAAGGTCAGAGGAAAATACTGGATTTTATACCAGAGAGTGATGTAGTAAAATATTTGGTACAGAATGCTGCAGTGGGAGTTCCATCACGACTCCAGGATATTCAGCGTGATGAATTTGAGTATGCATTTGCAGTAAATGTTACTGCACCGCTCATGTTAGCTAAAGGCTTTTTCCCAAGGCTTAACAACAGCCATGGACGGATAATTCACATAGGGACAGGAGTTGCCTCCATGCCTCAGCTTGGTACGATCACTTACGGCATCACCAAGATGGCTTTTCAAAGACTTTACCAGCAACTGGTGGTTGAATTTGAGGGATCAAAAGTAAAAATTTCTGAAGTTCTACCTGGAGTAGTTGACACTGAAGGCTTGTGGGAACACATTAAATTAGCCAAAGAACATCAGTTGCCTCACATCTCATACTTCGCCAAAGTTGAAAAGGAAGGGAAAATTTTCAGTGCAGAACTTGCAGCTAAATTTTTGAAATTTGTCTTAGTGGACACAGCAGATGAAGAATTCTCCAAAGTTTGGAACATCCATGATAACGAACATTGGCAACAATGGAAAATAATTTAATAAACCAATTCTGATGTAGACAGCTATGCATTACAAAAGTACTGTGTTTTCACAACAATTCCTAGCTTGGGAATGGTACCATGGAGGAAAAAACTTTTAAAACTAAGGAGATGCCACATGTCAAAGGTAAAATGTACTGTAGTTCACTATTAATAGTAACTAGAAAAGAGTGTTAGACATTGTCCAGAGCAGGCGTGCAGTGTTAATGTTTATGACAGTGTTCTGGGATGCAGACAGTGAGATAAACAGTTAAAAAAAATGGTTAGTGCAGTTGAAATCTGATTGAGTGGTTAGGGTCAAGCCCTGGCTGGGGACTTAGTGTTGTGTTCTTGGGCGTGAGACACCTAATTCTGGTAGTGCCTCTCTCTACCCAGGTCTATGATGGGGTATGGACCGGGGGGGGGGTACTTCCTTATAAGAGGCTACTGGGGATGTGCCGCTGGATGGGGTCGCATTATCACGACTGGATTGACTATAATGGGGTTACATTTTTAGCAGAGTTACCAGAATGGGGTCGCACATTTT
>CM042755.1:4105550-4128702 GCA_022496165.2 Catalaphyllia jardinei | reverse complement strand
CCCCCCCCCCCCCACTCGAAAACTTGCTGCGTGGTCCCTGCATAGAGCAATGAATGAGTGTCGTGGGCATCAAATGTGAAATGGAATGTGTAGACAAAATGGAATTTGTGTGCACGGAAATGAAGGAGGGATTCGAACGAGGCTGTAGCCGGAAGTAATCTTGCACCTCGTTCCCAGGGCCTTTCCCCTTGCTTGGGGGCCAGGGAAAACAGCCTGGGAACGAGGTTGCACGCTTACCCTCCCCGTTAGGGGACTGAAAATTAACTTCGATAAAGCTGAATTACAACTGTGCAAAAATACAAATGTTTGTACAGTCATACAAATAAGCAATTAAGATCAAATATCATTTCTTTTCCATCATAGCCGTTCCCTTTTATTAAGCATTTTTTTCACACATTTCTGAAATAAACCATTTCTGATTCTAACAGTCTTTTCTTTCCCCTTTTGGTTCACATTAGCAGGATACAACAGTGCAATGAAAATTGTACATGAATGAGCTGGCTCTAAGAGCCCTCTGATATTACTTATTGCACCGTCAGACAGGCCGGTTACCCTTATTTTTGTGCTTGTTGCATCCTCAGACATGCGGGTTATATCAGTCTCAGTCCTGGCCGTTGCCAGTGTTCTGTTCCTGCTCCTCATTGATGTCGTATGTCACATAACAAGAAACAAAGGAGTTATCAACAGACTCGTACGCTACAGAAACAAACACAGAAAACACGACAAATGTAAGTACGCTGTAACTACACTGCCTACGAGCCAAGGGGCCCACCAGTCCTTGAGCTTTTCCCGATCTCTGTAGCATGAAGCGACTAGGAATAATTCGGCTACTCCCGCCCGCCCCACTGGATGGGATGCTAGTCCATTGCAGGGTTACCCCCAGCATCAAGGACATTCGCGCTAATTGTTTCTGCGCATCCTTACTGCGCAAGCCAATGCACATGGACGTTTGGTGACCTCTTCTTTTCAGAAACAGATTTTATTTACAATTATCTCTACATTGTCCAAAAATGAACAAAAGAGCAATGTGAAAAGTTAAAAAAAATTCAGAATTTCTGTCCACGGGAGATGGAATCCTGTTGTCTTGCGGCTGCAAGGCGCGTGAAACGTTGGTCACTAAATGCGAACTTGTTCTTTGAGGAACCTCACCAGCTGACTAAATTCGCGTAATAGGTCAACTTAAACCATATTTGGCAGAGAACATTTCCCTTCAAAGCTCTAAGTGCAATATTTTGGGACTTGCAGCAACTGTGGCCTTCTTCGCTAACGAGGTCCGATTTACTCAGATTTAGGTGTTCTTCCGGGGCATGTTCTCTCAAAAAAGAAGTCACTAACTCATCATCTTTCAATGATGAAATTTTTTGAGAAAAAAAAAATCAATGTAAGAAAATTTTCGCGCGAACGTCCGTAAATTTGTCAGTACCCATTTGTACAGCTAGGTGGAGAAACGCACTGTGAAAATAAAGTGCCTTGCCTGAGAACACAACACAATGTCCCCAACCAGGACTCGAACTAGACTTTCGTTCGCTCAGCCGCTTCGCAGCCTAAAACTTCGCGGATCGCTTCGCTTGCTTGGATATCCTACCCTGAAACTCATGAGGTCGAATTGTGGAAAGTCTGGCAAGTCCAATTCGAGCGCACTAACCATGTGCCTACCGCGTCGCGTGTCCGATAAGCCAGCCTTTTTTTTTTGTGTTGGCGCTGTATCAGAGTAGTTTTCAAATGACTGTCGTAGAACCAAAAGCAAAACAAAAGAAATCACATTTGACCTATCACATCAAATGGATAATTCAGTCAGCCAATCAGAACTCGAGGCAAAAACTTGCAACCACGAAGCGCGGGAAAACACGCAACCGGTGTTTAACGCGAGAAAATTTGTGACCGGTGCCATTCGGGGTTAAACATACGATATCTGAAGAGCACTTTGGGTTTTCCTCCTAATTAACTAAAATCTTCATACCGTATCAGTGATTATTTAGAACGCATCAACTATTACAAAATAGCCCACAGAAAAAACGTGCGCTCATTGGTTGAAAATTGAGTTTCTATAAGTCGCGCGAAAGAATTTGTGCAGTATTACAAAACAAAACTCAATAGAGAAAACAGAGTTAGCACGAGCTGTTGACCTGATGACGGCAGAAGCAAATAGAATTTACATTTTAATGATCAAGGTAAACAAGGTGTTTTCCTTTTTTTCATTGCGTTATGTTCCGAAAGAAATAGAAAACATTTTCTTTGCGTTTCTTTCGATTCTTATTGGTTTGTATCGATCACGTGACACGATAGTGTTAAATGAGACACTATCAGCCCATTGTGCCCGTCCGCGGAAAATACCCGGATGGATAGTAGTCATCCGTGAAAATTTTGCTGTAAACAAGCGGGCTGATAGAAAATAAACAACTGAAATTGTGCTAAGTGGGTTTTTGTGTGTGATTTGGCTTTTACGGGTTTCATCTAAAAAGTTCAAAAATAATTGAATACGATTTTTGAACTGGCGCGCGGAAGAAAATTTAGTGGTGAACAATAAAGAAAATAGTGTTTATGTTTCGGAACTATCGGTCTTATAGTTGCCCCTTGGAAATTTGATGTTCTTAAAAATGGCATATTTGTTTTTAGAACATCAAATTTCCGCGGGGCAACTATCAACAGATAGGCCCTTCGAGTTGCCTTTCCTCGACAGACACACTCTATTATTTAATTATTCATTTTATTTCATCCTTCAACAATAAGTCAATTAGATTATGAGCTCGAGATTTCTATGAGGCGATATAACCCCACAGAAATCTGGAGTTCACGATCTAATTGTTAAATAGAAACCCTAATGGATGTTTATGACAACTCGAAGAAGCTGTAGAAATACGAGCCGTCAGGCATTCCTCATCTCCCGAACTGTCACTCATGTTTCAATTAAGCAATAGACCACAAGTTTCTATGGTTTATGGGCTGATAAACCACGCGGGATTTTGTTAGAACACGAGACGAATTCGCAAATCACGAGCCCCAGGCGAGTGATTTACGAATTCTTCGAGTGTTCTACCAACATCCCGCGTGGTTTATCAGCCCATAAACCATAGAAACTTGTGGTCTACTGTTTTTATATAAAAATTCAGAAGACGCGCGATTTTTCCATGGGTTTACTGGCGCAATAAACCATAGCTGATTGACCAATCATAGCGCGCATTGATTTGGTTATTATATAATAACTCGATAGAACATGGTACATGTTTTCTACTTCTTAAATGTTTAATAAAGGACATCAAAGGTCGTTTCCGAGTTGCCTTTGTCTCTGTTTCAAAACGACTCCCTGTTCAAAACATTTCAAGTAAAAATGAACGTACAGTGAATAAATGTTATCGCACATTGACTTCTTGCGGCAGAGTCAGACTCAGAGATGACTAATTTCCTCCCACCACCCCCTCCCCCTGTTCTACGAAGTCATTCAAGTGGAATCTCTCTTTTTGCAGTGAGACTCAAAGACCAAGCGGCGTCCTCAGAAACTCACAACTAGAAATTTTCTACCGAGAAGGAACCTTAGTGCTATATCTATATTGTATGCTTTAAGGAGATGAAATACGCAATATGTTGTCACAGAGCTTGTTTGATCAGACTGGTTTATCACCACATGTAAATAAAACTATTGTTTCGTTTTGTTTGCTAAGTTTATTGAAAAAAAATGCTTTCATCCTTTAACAACTTCAAACATGCTAATAATGACAAAGTAACTGAACCGGTTTTACAACTTTGAAACTATTTACAGTCGCGTTAATTGTTTTGTCAGTTAGTGTCACACGCTGCTGATTTATTACTGATAGAAAGCTTTCATTTGATGTTCAAAGGTTCTCAGACGCCATAGCTTGCCTCTGCAAACTATTCAACAAAGTAAAAAGATTTTTTAAGAAAAATTCTTCATATTCTACTAATTATTGTATTGCACTTTTATTCTGTCATAAGAATAATTAGACGTGAACGGGTATCTCTGATTTCCTTATAATCTCTCACAATAGCAACTATGCAACACAACAAACCTCGGTCAGGCTTCTGAGATCAAAATATGTCAATTTCAACTATTAAGCCAATCAAATGGCGCGATATTATATACGTCATCACCGTCGCTACGCAACGGACAACACATGCGCAAACAGACAATCCGCGGAATTAACTCAAACCACTAATCTGAAGCAAACCTTCTCCAGATTTAAGTACAATATTTAATGCAAGTTGTCTTATAATAATGCAATCCCTGAATCAAAACTCGTCTTTTTTAGGACGGCCTTTCGCTCGCGTAGTCACAGCGTTAGGATCTTTCTTTAGCATTTCTTTTTTCCACTTCATCCGTCTATTTTGGAACCACGTCTTCACTTGCAACGGTGTGAGCTTTAACTGGCGGGCAAAGTCGTTTCTCCCGTGTGTAGAGAGATATTTGTCTTGGTTAAATCTTTCTTCCATCAGTTTCAGCTGTTCGTGTGAGAACACTGTTCTTGTTCTTCGGAAACTCCGGCTTTCGGTTAAAAAAGAGCGGAAATACTTGGGGACTGGACAGAGGACAGGCGTGTTACAATGGCTTGATTCCTTGGTGGCTGGACAAAAAAAAACAAACATTACAGTGAAAACCCGCACATAAGAACCTAAGGTTTTCGGATTCAGGCTAAAGGGGCTATTATATAGGGGGACTCACGATGACGTCATTGTTAACATTTTTGCTCATTTGCATACGGCTTTGCTTACAGAAATAGACATGTTTAATATGAATTGACTCCAGGTAGCTAAAGAGCCAGTAAAACTTAATACACGCTGAAATTCTTAGTTCTTTGTGTGTGATATTGAAGGAGAAATTGTCTTTAAAAAACTGCAAAATTTCTGGGTGGCAAAAGCGCTATTGAGTTCATACATTCTTTGTAAAATTTTGAGTTTTTGAAGCCGTGTTCAACAAAAAGTATTCAATACATCGGGCTCGTATTCATTGGCAGAGTTAATCGTACAATGACCTTTCAATATTCAGAACTGATTTCATGATTTGCAGCTCCATCAGAAACTGAATTGCTTATGCTAATAAGAAAATATTGTAAACAAGGATTCCCCCATATTCCTTATATCTTAGTAGACAATTCAGGTTATCTCTCCGTATGAAAAAAAATGGCGACTGGTATTGGCGCATAAAAACTTTTACCAATGTGATACCAATTAGTCTCCTTCGCAGCCGCGCGCGCGCGCTCTGGCCGGAGTCACGCAACGCTCCCCGTCCCCACACGTCAACACATGCGCAAAGAGACAGGATCACAGGCTGTCAAGGCTGGTTTTCACCATTCTTGTCATGCTTGGTGTCTCGAAATGTCTCTCACGTAGTATCAGCCTTGCAGTCTACTGTTGGTCTTCACATTTTTAGCTGATCAGATCTCTTGTAGATCCTACGTTGGCGGCGTTTATCGTATGCAGTCCCTTGCAGTTTCTCGTTTTTCATGTCACAGTGGTGTTCTATTTTTTGGGTTTATAAAAAACGTTACAATACTTTGCATCAAAAAAACAGGAGTTAAATTCGAACTTGTTATAAACACTACTTTCAATCATCTCCAGGAGGGAGATTTTTCCGGTGTTAACAAGGAGCTTGAGAATGGCAACACTGCTGAACAAGCGTGTATTTACGGAGTTTAAATTGCAGACTAATATGGAGGAACTATAAACTGCAAGGGACCGCATACGATAAACACTGCAAACGTAGGATCTGCGAGAGATCTGATCAGCCAAAATAAAATGTGATAAAGGCAATAGACACAAACGAGACAAAGTTCTACGTGGAGAGAAGTTCACACATACTCTACAGGGTTTTTCTCACTTGCTCAAAGGAAATTATGTCAGTGTCTATGAAGTCAAAAATAATTGCTGCTTATTTGAAAGGCTTTTCAATGAAAGAAGAATGGCGGAATATCTCTTTTCATTATAGAGATATTTACGTTTTTGCATTATGCAAATGAGGCAAGTGATGACGTCAATCAAGAACATTTCTAGAAAAATTAGAGCTGTGTTCTTCAAACTTGACACCAGAAATGAGCATCAGAAAAGAGAGAGAATGACAACTGTCGTGCTGTTGCCATGACAACAGTTATGCCGCTGGTCCTGTTTTAATAAAGACTAAACTTCCCAGACTTGATCTTAAACAAGGATTATCCCACACCATTACGACATGCTACTAAAGGAAACATTCAAACGTTAAGGATTATCCACTTCCAACAATCTAATGGGGAGAGTTAAGACGTTCCGAAAAGGTTCCACTGTCCCACTTTAAAACTTTGCAAATGGGGCCATTTGGCTTTTCACAGAACGAGACTGGAGCTAAGAGTGTTACCTTGGCAACAACATAGAATGTGTCGTTCTGTTTCTTTTGTGATGTGCATTTCTCGTGCCAAGTTTGAACAACACTGCTCCATTATTTCTGGAGATATTCTTGATTCAATATTTAATGGTTTAAGTGGAGCTATTTGTGACGTCATCGCTTTCCTCATTTGCATAATACATAAATGTGAATATCTCTGAAACGAAAAGAGATATTCCAAAAAGGAAAACGCCATTCTTATTTGCATTGAAAAGCCTTTCAAAAAAGCAGCAATTATTTTTACTTCAAAGGCACTATAAATGGTACACCGATAATCAGATTGTCTGGAGGCAATAAGGTCATTTGCGTAAGGAGCACGATATAGTAATCGATATTGAGTGGATCCCGCGTTCAGAGCCGGAATAAAGATGCGGAATATTTAACTAAGATTGTCGATTTTGACGACTGCAGTGTTAAAGATTCTTAATATCTAGCAGTTATTAATTCCATCTGGGGCCTCGACTGTTTTGCTAATTCTGTCAGTGCTAGAGTCCCTAGCATTTATTCATTGTTTCTTCAACCTGGGACTTTGGGTGTCGATACTCAAGCTTTTGTTTTCTCCCACCTACCCTGTATTTAATTCCCCGCGCTCTCACGCATTTTCTTAATTGCCAGTCTCATGGTGTTTTGGTCGTCCCTTTCTGGCCTTATCTTATCCAAAAAAACGGCGCATATAAGAGTTTTGGTTTAGATTTTTGGTTTGTCCAGAATGGTAGGTGTTTTTGTACATGGAGCAAGCAAAGACACTTGTTTTGGCTCCTCTTCTTTTAGTACCCTGGTGTTGTTTTTGAACCCGACAGTACCAAGAGGTCGCAATTACACTGGGACTAGCACAATGTTTTCAATTGTCAACAAATCTTGGTAAAGATTTGTTTCGTTATATCTTTGATATTGTGATAAAAAACAAATCGAATGTGGTATAGCGTGGCACTGGTGAAATTCCACTGATTTGGAATTAATTGACACTTTTTAATCAATCTGAATGAAGAAATTGCTGCTTGTATATTATCATTGGGGAGGGGGGGGGGGAATGGCGGCGTTCTGAGCATGCGCATGCAAGTTATCCTGGACTCTCCTTTTGCCCGCTAGGGTTCAGGCCCTATATGGGGCGGGAAGAAAGGAGAGTTCAGGGACTGGACTAGTAGATAATTTGTGGTTGTTATAGTTTTGCATGTATATGGTTCATGCCTGCTGCTGGTGCGAGGCTGAAAGAAACCAAAATAAACCTAATGGATTGCATTTGTCTGTGTAGTGAAGTTGAAATAGCGGATTCCACTACTGAGCGCTCTTCTAGGGCTTCTGAAAAGTTTAGGGTTTAAGGTTTGGCATCAGAGGATGCTAACTTGTCTGATTTACGCGCTGCTACTATCTGTGTTACAGCTTTCGCCGGGTTTTAACTGGCTTATTTACACTGTTGTGACGTTAAGTTTTGTGAAAATAAATATCTTGAGTTATTCATAGCTAAGAATAAGACGGATATTTATAGAAATGGGAATGTTGTTATGTTGGCGAAGAGTACGTAGTCTTATTACTTTCGATATATACTTTGTTGAATGAAATATATTCAGGCTGCTGTTCTGTTTTCGCACTTTGCATTTTGTAGAATTTAATGCTTGCTTTCCGGCCGGGTTTAAACTGGCTTTTTTACGCTGCTGTGAAGTTAAGTTTTGGGAAGATAAATATGTTGACTGAGTTATTCATAGTTAAGAGTAAGACGGATATTTCTAGAAATGGGAATGTTGTTACATTAGCGAAGACTGGTCGTGTTGCTTGTCCATATACTTGAGTTTGTTAAATGAGGTACATTCAGGCTGCTGGTATTGATTTATCCTCTAATTAAGGTTTTTTCGCACCTTTCATTTTGTAGAATTTAATGCTTCCCTTACTTTAAGGAGCACAGGTATTTCCGATACCCGTACTCGGAAAGTAGTTTTAGATGCATTTTCGCAACTAGGTGTTTGTACCAAATCATTTGGTCTCCATAGCCTTATCAAGGAGCGCTACCGGCGCTGCAAATGCAGGTGTTAACAACAGGTTATTTAACAGCCATGGCCGATGGCGATCAGACAAAAGCCGGGAGTTTTAGCAAACCACGACGACGACGGCGACAAGAGCGACACCACACAAAAGGTTTAATGAGTAGAACAATGGTTTTGCACGTGCGTGTTGAATGCTGGTACATTTCTTTGCCGTCCTCTGCAAAACAACAACGTGAAATGACCAAGTTTTACGTGTTTTGGAGAACGCGAACTGCAATATCTTCTTTTGGAACTGAACGCTGTCGGCGCATGTTCAGCCTGACTGCAAGTTTTTATACCGATAGGCCCGCTGAACAGATTTACACAGTTGTGACACTCGAAGGTAAAATACAAATACATTTCTTACAAGGCGTCGTCCCCGCCGTCGCCGTCTTCACTGCTAAAACTCCCACCATGCTCCTTGGGTGGGAGTGTGCGATCTTCCCTACCTTATTTATGCATAGTACAAATCGTAGGCACGCTTATGTCTCATACGCCAGCGCAGGGCTTTCAATAACATTTGAAGTAGGCAGCTGTTTTGAGTAGAGTAACCGACTGTATCAACCCGTTTTAAATGCATTTCTCTTATATTACTTTAATTTTTGGGTGAAAAGAGCCGACTTTTATGGACGAAGTAGGCGACGAGTTTCCTCGGCCGTCGGTGCTTAATGAAAGCCCTGCCAACGTCTTTTTTTTGCGATCTTCCCAACGCTTTTTATGACCTGACCATTTCATCAAAATCCTGTTTCAGACCTGCGTTATAATTGAATCTCTAGTTCAGATCAATGTTGAATTACCGTAAACATAATTTGTGAAGGACATTTGTTGATTTTCTTTTCGATAATGATGAAAAACATACCGATGTCAAGGCTAGAGTACAAAAACCATACCCATTTTTTCACCAAAATGGCCAAAATCAGCTAAAATCGCCACCCTATTTAAGACCAAAACAGCTGAAAAACCATACTCTTTGGGGCCGCACGTACCTATATAGCCCAAATACAGGGGTCCCCCCCCCCTCCCGGACTAGAGAACAAATGTATTTTCTCGTGTTAAGGAATGCACGCTTTATTTGTGCGGATGCGTCACCGTGTATTGCTATTTGTCGTGTGAGTTACTTCATAAGTGTGTGTGATTATTTGTTGTCAGGTATATAAGGTGTTTTTGGCAGTTTCAAGGTCACTTGACGGCAGCTCTCGCTACCGTTCTTTAAATTCTCCGATATCTGTTATCCCTTACCTCTCTGCCTGTTCCTGTTATTTTTGAGATAAGTTATTATTGAAGATATTTCAAAGCTTCTAAGTAGTTTTGTATCCTCGCTGATTTGTAAAGCGATTATCCATATACTTTGCCCGTGTGGCTATCAATAAACCAGATGCTTATTCCTGATTGTTTTCTGCATTCATTCTTTTTAGCGTGAAAATAATTTGTTCTCGTTTCACTGCACAATGATTAGAGAACAACATGTTATTTTCACGTGTGAAGATATCATGTTTTTGTGCAAAAGATCACCTGGTATGTGATGGGTGTTTACATAATAAAAAAAGCTTATTAAAGTCAGATTAAAGGATTCATTTGTTGGGTTAGGGTTTTTGACTAATTTTGTTTCTTACGTGTCCATTGTCATGTATTAAAGTCCCTTAGGGAATGCAGCCTCCCTTAAGGTGCAGCCAATGCTTAGAATGCTTAGGATATATGCTTCGTAAATTTGGCCTCAGGATGTTATCAAAGCTAATGAGCTTCTACGTTAATAATCGAAAACAAGAGAAGGAAAAGTATTCCCAGTGTCTGAAATTTTTTTGACACGCTGCACGTGTACTTATAAGTGATCACGTGTTCACGGGCTCGTATGTATTGTTGTTCGGTGACCTCAAGGTATGATGACACTGAGGCCCCCAAAAAACGGACGATGTCATATTATGCAGGTTAATTTTCAAGCAGTCTGCCATCTTTCTTAAAATAATAGCATGGCGATTGAATGAAACCAGCCTTTAGATCAGTCTTTCTCTTCGTGAGAAAAAAATTGGCTTATTTTTTTCTAATTTTTTTAGCACCAACATTGCAAAGTCGTGCGGAATGGGGACTTAAGAAGACAAATTTAGGATTCTGATAGCAACAGTAAGTTTTGAAAAGTTGAGGCTCGCGTGTTAAAGCGAAATCCAAGAGTAAATCGAGTAATTTCAGTTTTTGATGGGCAAAAGCCTTGTACCAGAATAGCTTCAAGTATGTTACAGTCCTTTTTGTAATAGCAGTCAGAAATGATACCAAAAACAAAGTTCCCCTGGGAACTCGAGAAAACAAATTTCAAAGTTCCGAGAAATTGTGAAATCACATGTAAGATTTCATCATCAGTTTCATTTCAACAGTACTTTGTTTCATATAAACTTCAATGTTTTTGTCGACATTAAGTCAGTGTTGTTCGAAATGATTTCTTTTCAGAAGACATTTAAAACAGTGGCACAGAAGTTTGACACAATATAAAAAACCTCGCTACAAAGTATTTGTCCGGCGCTTGTTACTCGAACGTCTGTTGGATTCCTTCTTGAGCAAACCACGACGATGAAAGCAACAAGAACTTCACCAAACAAAAAGGTTAATGAGCAAAACAATAGCTGTGCACGTGCGTTATAAATCTTTGTACATTTCTTAGCCGTTCCCTGCAAAACAACAACATGAAAAGAGTGGCCAAGTTTTGGGAATTTTGCAGAACGTGACTGAGTTTTGGGTACTTAATTTTGCAAAACGTGAGCAACTCCAAAAGGAACTACGAAAACTTATCCATCGGCTAACTAAGGTTTCGTAGTTTCTTTTGGAATTGATCGCTGGCGTTTCATATTTAGTTTAAGCAAGTTTTTAGACCAATCGACGGGCTGAACAGATCTAGATAATTGCGAAAATTCAAAAGTAGGAATATAAATTCCTTTTTTTCTAGGCTTTTTCACTAATGTGGTTCACCTATTTGGTAAGTAGTATTCGCCAAAATAAAAGCGTGGATAGTGAATTTTCTAATTCAGTGCCGTCTAGGCAATGTCGTTGAGTTTTCAATGAGTCGCGTCAGTTACAGTAATTGCTGCCGCAGTGAGTGAGCCTAAAACGAGCCTAAAACGAGCGAGGAAGCAATCCGCCAGAAGTTCGGGTTACGAGTAGACAGAATATTTTTGTACCGAGCGGATTTATTTACATCTTATTGGAAACTTCTAGACGACTGTTTAAAATATCTTCTCAAAAGATCGTATTTCTGACAACAACAAATGTCGAAACAAATGTTTAACTTCGTATGAAACACTTGAATGTATCGGTCGTGAAATAAAACTGATGATCACGGAAATTTTACCTGTGCTATTTGAAATTGATCTACTCGAGTTCCCATGTTATTTGGCGTTAATATTCAGGCGACTGTTTATATCTTTAGCTTTCAGAAAATACAAAAAAAGGACTGTCTAAGCTATTCAGGTACAAGGTTTAATTTTTGTCCATTAAAAACTGAAATTGCTCGATTTCGTCTTTAGGGAAGTGCCAGTATTGTGATGATTCATAGGTATGACGTCATTGTTAAGGCTAATTTACTAAATAGAAATAGTGTTCACTAGAGCTGCCCCCGCTTTTGATAGTTTGTTTATGGATGTGTATTGAATATAAATACCGTGCAAACGACTGTTGCAAAATTAACGTTTCAGGCACTATATTGAAGTTCACGTTCATGTAAGTAGTCAACATATTTATCTGTAAATTTGATAATATACAATCGTACAGTATTGTATTAATATTCTGTGTAAGCTCGAAGGTGACGAAACGCGACCTCGTGGTTGCAAGACCTTCAAATGTTGCTAGATGCTGCGAGAAGATGGCGAAGCTCGAAGGTGACGAAACGCAAACTCGTAGATGAAAGACCTTCAAATGTTGCTAGAAGATGGCGAAGCTCGACGGTGACGAAACGCGAACTCGTAGATGCAAGACCTTTAAATGCTGCCAGATCCTGCTAGAAGCTGGAATATGACGAAATGCGACCGTGCGCAATTGCTAAAATATTACCCGAGACCACCGTGCGCGCCTAGGTTCGTCAAATCGAGAATGCTTCGACCACCACAAACACATTTCTTACTTTTCAACAAATATTCTTTCTCCTTGTATGTATTCACCCAGGGAATGCTAGGACGCCTCCTCGGCTTTTGGCCTCTGGGCAGAGACCAAAACCCTGCGGGGGCAAAAAATGTAAGGCGTGGTTCGTGTCAAGGCCGTCTTATTTATCATTCACGATAAAGTGACGAAATTCATCGTAAATTCGAGAACGTTTTCCATTCGACTTAACGAAGCGATAAAGGATAGCCCTACTAATCCAGATATTCAGAGATCAAAGTCATTTCTTTGGCCCTCCATATTTCAGAACTCAAGAGTCAAAAATACATTTAGGACCATTTAGCCTTGTAAACAAGTCTGTTTTCGTAGCAAGATGTAAGGGATCTATTTTGCGACTTAACAAGTTGCAGCAGGTTTGATTTGAGCTCCAGAAAATAAAACTGTAAAAATAAAGCACAGCCAAACCTCTCTTTTTGTACAGCTTTCTGTTATTACGGTCGGGATTTACGGACACCTCCCATCCCAGCTAGCTCGCGGGTCCCAACTCTTTTTAGAGCCATTTCCTCTTTAAGCCTCTAAGTTTGTCAACAACGGACGCTAAATCTCACTAGCCCAGGATAGCAAATTCATGTAACTCATGAGCTATGAGGACATAAGTGGTAGTTTCGTATCGTTCAATACAGTTTACTGTTTGTGGTTTCAGATCTAGATGGACAAACAAATTTTATGAGGTGTGTTTCAAATGCATTCCATCGTGCGCGCCGAAGGCGAATGAAAGGGTCTGAAAGGCGCCGGATACTGAAGATGCAAAATACAAATAAAGAGAAGTTCAAGGAAGATTCGTTTTACTTACAAGCATTCATTTCTTCTTGATAGGGGACAGGGGTCTCGTAGCTGCTGCACTTGTAACTGCTAAAACTGTATGCTGTGTAAGGAAAAAATGCTAGGTAATTAATTTTAGGCCCCGGCCCAGCGAACTCACGTTCACGAGAGAGAGAGAGAGAGAGAGAGCGATTACGGAATAAGTTAGTTGTTTTGGCTTAAGGCGAGGCCTAGTAGAATCTCATTCTCTGCGAATTTTACTCTATACTGTGCATGGAATTTAAGCTTTCGTTTAAAGACTTAATTTAACTCCAATTGCATGTAAAAGTTGAATCAGGGTTTGAATAAACCTATTGAGGTGTTAAGAGAGACAGGCTGTCAATCTCTAAAATGGCTTCAGGAAATGCATTTTTTTTACACCTTTCGGGTTTCGTTGGACCCTCGTTGAAGTTTCAAAGAGACTTGATATTAAAGGTACTAAATAACTATTATCCGATTAAAATCATCTTGGATGCTAAATTATTTTGTACCATGAACTTAAAGCAAGTTGTGTACATAGCCATGTACACAGGTTAAAACATGACTCAGTTCCTCATGCGTTAAGAGGAAGGTTTGCTAAACATGTTACGAGCAGTTAAATCTGCCTTGCTGTGAAAGTACAAAGCTACAGCGATTACTAGTTGTTATATGTAAGAAACCGGGTTATTTCCTTCACAGCTACATAATTCCCCGTCACTGTTTCCTTAACTCAAAATGTACCCGTGAGTAAACAACACATGCAAGCACTGAACTAGCATTTTCCGTTCAAAATGACTTTAACTTACGTAGTTCGCGTGGTTCTTCTCCCTGATTTGTTGGCTCTTCCCTCTTTAAAATGTCATCAATCATAAAACTCTTTGGAGCTGGATTTCTCTCATCGCACCGCGGTTTCGGTCGTTTGAAAGCCGACATTCTGGGCCAGTTTGATAAATACATTATGGGACTTGCAACGTTTGAATCAGTGCTCTTCGGTTGAAACATGTGCGGAGAAACAGTGAGATGCCAATCTTGCGAAGAAATGATTAGAACTTGGAATACTTCAGCTTTGGGACGCTTTTTGACCTCTAGACGTGTTTTTCTGACAAGGAGGTCTAAATTTGAGTAATTGTTTTGATTAGCGCACTGTTATTGAACTTAATCGTCTTATCTTGTTTACCAAACTTTATGTTGGGTTCTGAAATTTGATTGGTTGGTTACTATCTGATGGAACTTGTTTACAAAAACAGCAAAATAACTGAAAATGTAAAGGTCATTTCCTGGTGTTAAATGTCCCTACTAGACATCATTAGCGCTAAAACGTCTGAAATGGGCCTCTAGATATAACCGTGTGTTTTGACTTGTCTGCGATGACAGGACTTCGATGTAAACAGCTTTGTTACAATTATATCGGTCGATTTAGCACGTCGTATAAATATTAATAATAATAAAAAATGCACATCTGTCAAGAAATAATGTTTTCGTTCTCAAATATAAGACGTTTCCAAACGACATGAAAACAGGAGCAAGCTTTATACGTCCAAAGAGGATGCAAAGTGTCACATTCTCTAAACTTTGAGAAATCATGTTGTTGTTGACAAGGTTGTTAAATAAATATTGCGATTAAACGATGAAATTGCTCGCATTACCACTGACTTTAAAATCATCAATATCTTTCACTTTAAAGAAACCTTCAACGAAACTGACAGTTTAAATTACCGTAAAATTATACAATAATAATGATATTTATCTCCGTGGGAACCAAAAATTGAAAGCAAATGGAATCAAAACATAGACGATGAAGGCGTGGGAATTGGGAGCATTCGAGGTTCTCTAGCCAGCCCTTAAATTCGAGTTTAAAAAACTTTTTAAGTTGTTTTCGTAAAACATTTCGTAAAAACAAATCAAGTGAAATTACTCGAAAGGCATGCGTCGTGCCAGTGGAAAATATTCCATCTATGTGACTCCAAAAACAGTATTAAATCTCGCCACGTCCGAAGATAAAGTAACAGATAATAAACAAGAGCCTCCGATGATGATGAAGTTATGATCTTAGTATTTATTGTTAGTAGTTAAAGATTTGATTAGACACGAAAGTTTATCACCTGTGAGAATAACACACCTTTATACAATTCACTGTAGATGCAAAATTAGACAACTGGATTCGAGGAGACCTCTTCAGGTAATGTCTTGCAACAAGCAAGCCTCGATGGGAAATGATGAATTTAAATGGGTTTAATTTTTGTGGTCTTATTGACGACGAGGGTGTAGGTGGGTGGTCTTAAAGTATTTGCGCAAAATCTACCAAACACTTCGAAATGGCGGCAAACATGAAAACAATAAATTACTAAAATGGTTTTCTTCGACCCATTTCAACCGCTAGCTATCAAAATCGCTCATCTTATTCGACCGTGGCTGGTTATCTCATAATCAGGTCACTTCCAAATATGAGTGAGAAACTTAATTTCTTTTGTTGTGATTGGCTGAGAGGGGACAATTTATGGTTAATTTTTAATTTGCATTGCAGGAGTGCAAACTGACACTCGCGTTTGTAACTTTCTCAGGCCCCGACCACCAAAAAATTTCCCCGTCCACACGTGGCGTATTCAAATCGAATTCGCCCGTCTCCGATTGTAGGGTTGCAGTTGTGTCCTGCGTGGCAGATATGTCTTAAACGTTTTGACCAATTGTATGTGTCGTTGTTTCTTCCAATGAAACTGCGTTGTGACACTGTCTTCTTAGAACGGAGATCAGTTACCAGTCTTATGGCTGCGTATTATTAGATAGAACCCATGATATGATTGGCTCAGTATATCCTATTACGTCAGAGGACATGTCTGCCATATAGGACATAACTGCAACGGTACATCCGATGGTATCTGGATTCACTCAAGTACCCAGGGCTCCTCTGCCATAAAATATGTTCAGAGCATGCGCCATGAAGCGCGCGATAGTGGCATATGTTCTAGTGTTGCTGTTGTGCCGCCATATTGGTTTATTGTTCGGTAAGAGACTGGACACGAATTTACTACGTCATTCGACGATTCACCCGTCCACACGTTATCGGGTTTGTTGAGGACTTATTTTTTCCACTCTGGAGAGCGGATTTAAAAATGACCGGATTCGCTGTCGAATTCGCCGAATGCATGTGGACGTGAAGCCGTATCCGGAAAGAAAAAGTTGCGGATTCAAAAATATCCGGATACGCGTGGACTGGGCCTCAGTCGCATACAATCTCCTTCCTAGAGCCCTCGTTACACTTGTCCAGTGGAACGGAAACTGGTTCGCCTAAGTACTTCATGTATCCCTTCCAGATATTATAGTGTATCTTATACACTATAATAGGGATAAATATACTATGCTACGTTCTAAATACACTATGATTAGGGATACACCAAGTACTTACCCTGGTTCGGCTGGAGAAGGGTAACGAGGGCTCTGAGAACAAGATTGAGTCGTATGAACAACTAAGAATCGTACAAAAATTCCAACAATTAAACCTTCAAATTTTAATTGCTTGCTCTCGCATTCACGCGGTTACCTGGACCTACCTAAGCTTGTTGTTATTTGGTTTAGCCATTTCCGAATTACCGTGTGCTCCTGTTTCAAAACGAATCTCCGTGCGAAACCTTTCAAATGAAAATAACTTTGATTAACATGGAGATGAACCTTTAATAAGGGAAGACTCGTCAGTTTTGAAACAGAGGGACAAGGCAATTCGAAAATTAACTAATTGAATTCAAAATATGTCTTTGTTGAAAGTAGTTTCCCCTTGACCCTGGGAAATGAAACTTGAGCGAAGAACATCAGTAAAAAAGTAAGACTGGGAACATGCTTAGTCAATATTTCATAGAGCGATTTTTCAATTTTTTGATTTTTAGTTTTTCAAACTTATTTCATATCAAACAACCAAGTCAAGCCGCTCCTTCACTCAGTACTTCTTGTTTCATAATGGTAACTGAACTGAGTGGAGTTCAATTTGGTCTGAAATCATACGCGCAATCACAAGTATGATTTGAGACCAAAATTGCACGACCCGAAGTTCAATTGCCACTTTATTAGATCCATTTTGAAATCGCACAATTTTGTAGCCAAATTTGCCAAACAATGGCTTTTTTGTCTTTCATTTTCCTGCAATGTGGTTGGTATAAAAAAGCCCTAAAAATCTGATTGGTTGTTTTGTTTTACTATCCCATTCTCATTGGCTGAGAAAAAGATGCGATTTAGAGCAAAGATAGTGCGATTCCGTGAATAAATCGCACCGCTGAGAGCCAATCACATTGTAAGGATAACCAGTGATTAAAACATGCTATATTGTTTTATTTTTGCCATACAGAAACATAAAATTTTAAGGTTTGTGTAAACGACTACCTTAAAGTTAAAAATGCTGTCATCAGTCCACAAACGGGAAAAATCGTGCGACGCCTTTCAGTCAATCAAAATAGTGAGGAATCAGGAGCTAAAATCAAATCCAGTCGTGTTCTAGGCTACAAGTTTTCCCGCGTTTAGCTCGGGTTTCACATTTTCCCGCGCTAGGTACCGGCAAGAGACTATGATCTAAGAGAACTCATCCCCCATACATGGGGCTCTTCCCATGATAATCTTTTTCAATCTAATTTTAGCGCGTGATCCAACTGTGAGGCTATTTTAGGAAAGACACCTGATTGGCCAATTTAAATGACGTAATAACATTGAGGTTTAATTTTAACAGTTAATCAATTACGCAAAAAACTTTTCGTCGGGATTTTCGAAGCGCATTACGGAGGAAGAATAATTCTAACTGCCTGGCGCTTTGAAAGAGCTTTCAAAGAGACTTTTGCTATTTAGGCCGTTCAGTAATTTTCGAGAAACGACTTTAGAGTGTATTATGAATGCAATTCTTGTCAGCAGCTAGAGCACCTAATGTGAACCAGTCATACAGAGAAATGACAAGACTAATTTCCGACGTAAAAATCACGATAAACACATAGAAGATAATTTTCCTGACCAGCAGTTTCGAAAAGCTTCCAGATAGGTCTCTTTCAGGGTCTCTACCGATCCAAACGATGTTTTACAGTAGTTCGTTCCAGAGAAGTACTTTTTTCGGCGCGGACATCCCTGAAACTCTGGTAAATATTACAAAGCAATTTCGAAATTAAATATGCAAACATTTGCACCGGGATTTTCGGACCGAAAGTTCTAACAAACAGGAAACAAATATTATGCTGTCCTCTGCTTTGAATAACCTTTCCAAATAGATATTTTTCGATTTAATCCGTTCAGTACTTTTCGAGAAACGGCTTTTGTGCGTGTTTATTGGAATGGCTTTCGTGCGTGTTTATTGGAATAACTAGTCAGCAGTAAATACTTCCGATATTAAATAAACAAAGATTTGCACCGTTTTTATGGAGTGAAAGTTCTAACAAACGCGAACAAACATTTTAGTTGTCGTGCGCTTTAAAATACCTTTCGAAAGAGATGCTTTTCGCTTCAATCCTTTCGGCGCTTTCCGAGAAACGACTTTCAAGCAGGTTAGAAATTCGAGTCTTGGCACTTTGTGTTAATCATTCATTATTCATGCTGGGGAATGACACGTATAATTTTCCTGCCCAGCTCTGAAAATGATTTCCAATGCTAAGAGTGCCATAGTTCACCTGAAGAAACTTATTTTTTTCTCTTAGCCCGCTAAATTTTCAATTTCGTATTTGGATGGACACAACCTGATGACCGTTGGCCATTGCTTGGGTGATCGGGGACCTAGACTAAAAATAACTTTGACAGCGTGACGCGAAGCTTAAAATAGATTGAAAAAGATTATCATAGGGCACGGGGATGTGTTCTCTCACCTCATTTTCTCTTGGTACCGGTTATGCGTTTTCCCGCGCTTGGCACCACTTTCACGCGCTTGGGTTCGTTTTTCCGCGCTTGGCACAGGTCACACGCGTTTTCCCGCGCTTGGCACGGGTTTCATGTTTTCTCACCCCTGGCACCGTTTTCTTGGCCATGCCAATACTTTCTATAGGTTAGGCTTCGATTTTACGACGAGCTTGTTCACGGCGCCCAATCCATTTAGGACATAGACGACATGAATGACAAATATCAATATCGTGCTTTAAGTACTTTATTGTTTGCTTTTAATATAAAAAAGTTGACTTGCTTATTACACAATCTTCTATAACAAATATTAATAAACACAAACGTTATATAAATCACCCAAACATGCAATTATCGCCAGAGGCCAGAAGCCGACATTCTACACCTAGCTACTTTGAATAAAGCCCTGTAATTGCTGCAGCTTTGCTTATCAAGAGCACAGATGGCTTTATAAAAAGATTTGCAGTGGTTTTTCTCTTATTCAAATGAATTTACTTATTAATAAGAGAACGCAAAAAAAGTCACAGAATATATTAGTAAAGAAAGAGTAAAATACACTGAGAGAAAATACATATATTCGTATCCTAAAATTCCTTATTTATGTCATAATGTTGCAAAGATCTCTGTGGAGTTCCTAATTGTTTGTTACTTTTTACGCGAAAATTCGCGAGCCATGATGAAGAGCCAATCAGAGACAACTAGGATCCCTGTTCCACGTCATCTGTGATTGAATTTTCCCAATTATTGGTTACCAGCTAGTGAAAAAAGCTATCCAAAAAACTACTCAGAAAGGAATAAAAACTTTGCTACTGTATAATTATTGTTGCAGAATTGTATGAAAGAGCAAGTTTGAACTTTACTATGAGTGTTCTACAAACGAAAGCTTATTGGTTTCAGAGACTGTCGCAATCAATGCTGCAGGCTTGTGACACCAATACATGGAAATTAAAATTGCCCGAACGAGAAAGAAATTATGCGTAAGTTTACTTGATCACAGGCTGATAGATACGCAGCATGGAATTTTGTGTTCGGATGTTTATTTCTTCTTCTTTAATCTTTTTAAATTTTAATGTTCATTTTTCAAACACCCAGTAAAGCTTGGAAAAATAACGCTAAAATATAGAGCACGCAACGCAGGACTAAACGTTGAAAACTACGAATAAGTTCCTTTAATGTCCACAGCGATATATCTTCCTCTTTTTAGATGACGCCTATTTAAATTACTGTAGTTACGACGTAAATGACCAGATAACGTAAAGGGAGTTGAAGCAACCACGAGGCCATTCATTCAGGTTTCTAAGAGACACAACATCACACGCGCGAAGCCGGACACTGCGCGAGCATCATACATTTTAAGCCCGAGTGTTAAGCCCGACCACACTCTTCGCCAGAGGAATTTGAAAACAGAGGTTTCACTCTCAAAAAGACCCGCCATTTTGGATTTGTACATGATGTAAACTCTGTCAGGGAAATCACGTGATTATCGTGAGGCCATCGTTTTCGGAAAGATTCGTTGTCAAATTGTTTTCCGTCCACAGGAAAACTAGACTGCAAAACAGTCGTTTTCGGACGTTTTCGGAAGGCATGAAGCGCCGTAAGCGTGATCCTCGAGTGTGAAGCGCGTGAGCTTCACACGCCCGCAGGGCTTGTGAGGCGAGAAAACGTCGTATTTCTTAGCGTCTCTCCCCATTCTCCCTCGCCCTTTTTACACTCGCTCCAGATCTTTCGTTCGAATATGGACCGTCGCTCGCGTTCGCAAAAAATACGACTGTTTTGCAGTCTACAGGAAAACGAACAGGCACGTTTTGCTCAAGTTCAGATTAGTGTGGAAGGTCTAACGGTAGAAATAAAGGCCTAACCGTCGAAATAAAGCAGCGTTTTCAAATTCCTCCAATGTAGTGTTGACGTGCTTACTAGCTGTACATTTCTTTAGCTGTCTTCTGGAAAATAGGAACATAAATGAAAAAATTCTACGTGTTTTAGTGTATGAACCTACTATGTTTGTTATCTAGAAACAAAATGACTTGTAGTGGTAGCGAAGGAAATCTCTTATATAAGACATAATTTTTCGTGCAGTCGTTATTGCTTGAACTCCCTTTCGTTCCGATCTCGGCAGAGATTCCCGCTGATTTGCAACCATGCAGGCTCACTTGCTACACCTCTTCAGTCGTCGGCAATGGTTTCCTGGAAGAGAAGAAAGTATTTTCAGATTAGAGCAGACAACAGCAAAATAAATTCATGAAAAGAGACATGTCGACACATCGCCAAAGCCCTATTAGCTAACCCAGGATTAGCAAGAATTTTGAATTAAGTTTTGAAACTGTTCTGTGAGGTTTTTTGTTGACATTGTTCGTCCCTCAGTTTTGAGTTTTAATGATCTCAAGCTACACATACAAGAAAAATGAATGTTTCAGCTAACTTTTAAACTTCTGCACAACCCGGCCCAGGATTCTTTTATGATCGGTGACATCATCGCCCGCCTGCAACACTCGCCTGGAAACTTCTTATCCCGGGCTGTGCTCGATCAACAAAAAAAACACAAAGTGATCATAGAGAGTGGTCTTAATATGAGCAAAATAACCCTTACTTTTCCATCTCTGTGGCCTTTCCGTCCATGTCTACAGATGAAAAGAAAAAAGATGATTAAGAATGAGAGGAGTAAAATTTCTTGTGAGAAAGAACACTTAACTTGTAGGTATTAGTTTTACTAACGTGCCGCAGAATCAGACAGAAAATGTCTGATAGCTGCACCATGCCTTTGCGCAAATGTTGCGGATAGTGTACGTAAATTGAGATTATGAATGTATCTTATGTTACAGAAGTAGAGCAAGATTCTATCTCAATGATTGCGTCCCAAGCGTTTAGGGGTGGATTCTCTATGCAATTTGCATATTGCATGCAGCTGTTATTTTACCGCGTTTCCTCCCCTTGAATCGTTGCGCAGAGTGTTGCAGAGCTTTAAAAGTATTTTCCACATCTGCATCGTTACGCGAAACAGAGTACGCGAAGTGGAGATAACGTAACGTAACGTAACGTAACAAAGCAAAACGCAACGTTGCAGCTTTTGCACATCTTTGTTCTGCTTTCTTGCTGCTCAAAGTCTGACTCAAACAGAACGTTTTTTTTTTAATTCTCCTCCCAGAGCAAAAGCACTAAAGGTCATTGGTTTGTTCATTTTAGCTATCTTTCAAGACTACCGTCAGCATTCACTATTTTGGCTAGGTATGAACGTCAACATCAATCTATTGTCTGCGTCACCTATATTACGTTATTGTAAACAGATTTATCTCTAGCACGGCCAGAGGCTCTGGATGAGGATAAAGACAACTGAAAAAATGGCAAAAAATGTAGCTGACAACGGAAAAATAGCCGAATAATTAACTGACAACAGGAGAGGTTTTAGTTCTAGGAGAAATAACTGCCACCTGGTTAGCTCAGTTGGTGGAGCGCCAGTCTGCTGGCTGTGCGGGAGGTCGAGGGTTCGAGCCTGACTGGACTAACATTCAGGGTCTTAAAATAACTGAGGAGAATGTGTTGCCTTTAACGTTTTCGGGGAAAGACTATAAACCGTAGGCCCCGTCTCCTGCATCTTCAGTGCTACGTGGTTAGCAGAGGACGTTATAGAACCCACACACTCGTCGAAAAGGGTAGGGCACGTAGTTCCCGGTGTTGTGGCCTGGCCTTGTCTCATGGGTTGGTGCTTCGCATAGGGTTAGCCTCATTGCACCTTTCCCCCTTGGACAAAGTTATCCAAGAACAAAATGATGTATGACTCTATGAGGTTTTACGTCTTCAGTTAATTATGACAACGGCATGACAAATGGACCAAGTTTTAACTGATAATTGATATTTGCACCCACCCCTCCCCTTCGCCATCCACACCCTCAGCAAATGTTTCGTGCAGTGGTGAAACATGTTCTTTGACAAATCATCAAACTTACAGTCATCCTTTCCTCCTTCTCCTTCGCCCTTGCCGCCACCTCCACAAAGAGCCTGGTGA
>CM042755.1:4087181-4105150 GCA_022496165.2 Catalaphyllia jardinei | reverse complement strand
ACGTCAGAGGACATGTCTGCCATATAGGACATAACTGCAACGGTACAGATGTACGCCCCTGGGGAACTAGTTTGTTCCCAACGCCTTCTTTGTAGGGAGGGACGGGTTAAGGGCTGAGTAGTGTTACGAAACTTAATAGAAAGGAGAACTTAAAAGAAAGAGGGGAAAGACGCTTATTATTCTCACAAACAGACAAGAAAATAACTGGACGAGTTGTCAAATGTACGAACGAGGAATAACACGTGATGGACATAAGTAGATCATAAATAGTTTTACAGGAAAAGACAGTCTTGACAGATCGCTCAGATAGGTTAACGAATTGTGTCTCTAAGACGAGTTCTTTTTCGTTCATGGTATTGGAACTCAGTCCCATCCAGGGAGTTGAAGTGCAAAAAGGCAGAGGATAAAATATGAGCTTTCCCAGTCTGAAATTGTTCTGGAATAATTTATAACCCCCATGCACCTCTACTGAGAATTGGGAGCGGGGTTCCAAGAAGGCCCGAATAGAGGCTTTAATTTAAAACACCTTTTACAATAGCTATAACTAATAGCTCACCTGCTATGCTGCAAGATCCAGGTTTGACCCCTTCGCCAGATTGAAACATCAAGTTTTGCTTCTCAAAACTTTGACGTTTCCAGAAACGAAGTAACAAGAAACTTATTTCCTTTAATTCATCATTTAAACGTCTGGTATTAATGGTCAGACAACTGATTTATTATATGTTATTCCCAGGCGTGGTTAGGGTTATATTGACTTATATATGTTATTATTTTCAAACATTTTCCGCGCCACATACATGCTTTAACGGGCAAACGTTTTGTTAGTTACCAGCACAAATCACCCAGTAAGACAAGCTTTATTTGATTCGTTTAGTTATTACTTTGAACAGGTTTTAATATCAAACATTATTGTTAGAATTGATCAATGTTGGGGATAAAGTTGTTAGTGTTAGCACCAGATTTTGCTTTTACTGAGCGAATTTTCCTGTTCAGTTACCACGCTGTTCTTGATATTATTTCGCACGTTTCCTGTGACAACCACATGCAGGAAAATGCGACCCGTGGTAAGTGAAGTGTGGTATGTTAAGTGTAAAGTGATATGTGAGGCGTGATTTGTGAAGTGTGAGTGTAAGACGTGACTTGTGAAGCGTGATTTGCGAAGTGTGAAATAAAGTGACTTGATATAACAAAGTAAAAGCATCATTCCTTGAGATATTTTATTATATGCTTATTAAAGCTTGTTTTATTACACACACACATTGATGAAACAAATGATCACGTGGCATACCAGTGTTAAATAAACCCTCGAGATTAGCGATATTCGCAAGCCTTATAAGTAACAATAGAATTAGTGATAGTCACTCTTCGCGAGCTGTTCTAAATAAGGCGCTATTTCCTTAGTTGATAGAATTGCTTTGTTTCTCGAGAAAACAGATGAAATTGTCATCCACAAGCCAAATTTTGTCTGAAGCAAATAGGAAATATTACGAAACGCAGATAACGCGAAATGACTACCAATTATTTCAAGACCAAATAAAAACAACTCCGTGATCGGAGATGTTAACGGAATTCTCAAAATGTTCATTGATTGAATCATTAAAAGTTTCTTATTTTCTACATAAAAGACACGGAAAGTAATTGAAGCCTTGCACACAAAAAAGCTCATACAATAAAGTTAAAGACAAATTTCTTATTAGACCCATATTTTACTTTTTATATATTAATGTACTTGTGAAATAAACTTTTCGTTTTGCTGTATGCAGAGCTGTGAATCACGAACAAATTTCTGTTTCTGATCATTTCTTTGAAAAAGAGAGTAATAAAACCTTTTACGTTTGCCTCTTTAATAAATGAAGTTCTCTGTCTTAGAGCCTTTCGTTCAGACACGAAGAGTTATCAAAATATTCCAAAAGGTAAGAAGTGACTATAATTTTGAGCGGTTTGATTGGTTTATGGATTGGTTCACGCCACGTGCCCTAACAAATCAGATAAAAAATGTTGTCTTCTCAGCCAATCAACTGAAAAAAAAAAACAACATCGTGACGCACGTGTTCTGGGGGTTTTTCCCGCGCTTTTTACGTGCTGCCCAAGTTTACTCTTAGTTGAAACCGGCGCTGTGATTTAGTGAGTTTTATATCGAAGGCGATTACTGGAAAACTGCTTTTCCGGCGTAGAGAACTTGTAGCACAAAGTGCAGCTTTGATTGACAGTTAAAATGGCCTGCACAAACACTCGTTGAGACGAGACTGGTATACTTGAAGAACCGTCTAAAATATGTACATCTTGCCAGGAAAAACTATTGGCAGAAACAAAAAACATTTTCGGCTGAAGCAATCCGATTTAAATTGTTTGCTACAACCTAATCATCTTCAGTCAGCTAAGAATCTTTTTCTCGGATCCATTAACCTATAACTGCTGGCTTATATTAAAAATTGCTTGGTGCATTATCGTGCTACAAGTCCTTCCAGCAAACAGTGAATTTTTTGGCATGCACAAAATATTAAAAGTGGATAGGTATAAAGAACATTTTGTAGAGAGAAGGAGATAACTCTTTCGATATAACGAAAATGCCTATTTTGTTGAACGAATATAGTTTAGTAGAAAGTTTACAAAAAGCTCTAGAAAGAGTACAGTATCCTGAGATAGAGTGAAATGAATTTCATTGAAAGACTGTCTTAGTTATTGCAAAAAAATCTATGTATAGAATGTATAGAAATTTATCTACGAACTAAATGCATTCTATGCAACTGCAAGATCACAGCCTGTAAACTACAAATCATACTGGTAATCCGGCGAGTCTAACACTAAAATGGTTCTTGACCATGAATATGTTCCTCAAAAATGTCCACAGCGATATCTTCCATTCTGATATAACACCAATTAACCTTTCACAAAGTTAATAAACTCGAACGTAAAGTCTTTTGACGTAGGTTCGTCTATTTGACGCCTTGGTGATTCCCGCTGATATGCACAAATGCAGGCTCAACAGCTACACGCTTTCAGGCAATGGTTTTCTAGAAGAGAAGAAAGGTGTATCAGTTAAAAACTCGCAACGACAAAGACTGAGCAAATTTCCAGATGACGAATTAATGAATGTAAACAGAGAACCGAATTTGCGCTTACTTCTCCATCTCCGTGGCTTTACCATCCTTGTCTGGAAAAACAAACAAAGATTACTCCGTTTAAGGATCAGTACTTCTATTTCTCCAGAGAAATCTAGTTTCCTAAATATTTGCCTCTGTGCAATGTAAAGAATTGGCTTCCAACGCAGACGCACTTTGGGCTCGTCACACAATCTTCATGGGGAGGAAGATTGCGTGACGAGCCCAGAGGACGTCTGTCTAGGACGATCTTCGGCTGAAGGTGTGATACAATTAGACAATAGGGCTGAAATGCGTCTGGCATGGTGAGATGGGGGTAGCGTACGTGCGTCGGTTTTTTTGTAGGTGTGCTATGTAATGTTGTTAGTCTTCGCTTGCAATTTTAACTTCGGTTATTGAGTCACACTGGGGCAAAACATCCTTCTCTAGAAAATGACGTTTATAAATTTGGGAGGCAACTTAATGCGGATGAGGTGAGTTTAGGGATGCTACAACATAGGTTTTATCAATCCCGCATCCCGCGTCTATTTTTGAGTTCAATCCCGAATTCTGCCGCTATTTTTGGCTCAATCTCACCATCCCACCCCAGTCAGATTTTCCGTTTTTCATTCCGCATCCCACCTTCAAATTTAAAACTATCCCGCTTTCCGTCGGCTAAGATAAGCAAATCCTGTTCCCGCCGAGATATTTTTATCTCGCACCCCGTCACTAAAAATCCTGTTATCCCGTACCGCGCCTTTTCCCTCTCATCCCGCATCTCGCTAAACCTACATAGGGCCTTCTTAAATTAAGGAAATCAGTCAATTAAAGCGATACTCACAATCATCCTTTTCTCCCTTCGCTCCACCGTCCCCGCCGCAAATGGCCCGATGACAACAGAATATGATGCCGCAAGAGTTGAAGAAGCAGCAGAATAAATCGATCGTGATCAAGACGATTAGAATAACAGCGATTACGATCCCAGCAATGGCGCCCGATCCAAGTTTTTCTGCAGTAAGAGCTCGTTTTCCGGGGTCAGCTACAAGGAAAGAAAACCAACCAAAACAGTCTATCTTCTCCGTCCTACGAAGAAGGCAGACTGACTCTGATGCTGCTGTTGAAGTGCGAAACTAGGTGAAACCACAGCATCGCCACTCTTAACGCACGATGTAGTGTGAAGCCGCCTACTCTGTACATCTTAACCATGCTACTCAATATTTTTAGATTAGTACAGCTCTCAAGTTAGGAAATAAGTAAGTTCCCTGAGACTATCCTGTTATTTTTTTGTATAGATTTACAAATAAAAGATTAAAGACGCCTCCAAGTCTGTTGTGCCAGGGACAAACAACAGCAACAACAACAACAAAAAAACTACAGTTGGAGCAAGAAGGAATTTACTCTTGTCTGATGCTGGCTACCTACACTGTTTAAAGTGGCAAGACAAGACAAGACAAGACAACTTTATTTGCAAAACGAAACCATGAACGCCACAAATTGAATGCATAGAAACCAGAAACAAAGATAAACTAGGAATCTAAGAAACTAAGAAATTGGCTTGTTAAAATTTCATTTGCCTTCTGTAGAAGCTTAACTTTTGAACACAACCGACTCTCTGTGAAAGTCCTACCCGATAGTTTCTTCGCCAAGAAAAAGGAGGAATGAAAAAACAAACCAAAAAAGAAACAAATTGCCTAGGGGCGATAAGGTTCTTTACAGCAATGCATCGCTGTTGCGACCACATTGCATGCTGGGAATTTCAAAATGGCGGGATATTGGACTCCTTGGAATTAAAGGTAAACATCTGGGAGTTTTAGACTTTTGTTTTTGTATTTTACGAGATATGTTTGCTTATAACTGCGGCTTAATCATCTGTGCGAGATTTCAATCTTGCTTGCTGATTAACATAGAAAGGTTATTTCACTGTTCAAACGTATACGTTGTGAAAAGAAACGCCAAAGCTTTTTTTAAGCTAACTCTTAAAATTGTGATCTTTCCTGGACTTCCTTTCCGCTTTGGAAAGTAATTATTCTTCGTATTTGTTATTAATGTAATATTAATATTTAGTAGGCTCATCTTTTGTGAAAGATAGACATGGTTAAGTAATCAATACAAAAAGATTAATTTAAAAATGATCATAAGCTCATTTCCACATCAAACTTACCTGCACGCCTTGCTTTAATTCAAGCCGTGGTTTTTGTTTACAATATTTTTGTACACTGACAACATTCAAGTATAATACAGTCGGGAAGGGTTTTGGAAATAGTTGATAGATACCTTGGTGAAAAAGTCAGAACAGTTTCTGTTTGGAGTTGTAAGTTATAGGATTTTAATATTCAATCTTCGTTCACTGTCATCATTGGTTAAAATTGATCATGTGAGTTTCTGTTACCTAACGACATCAAAGTGACAGAGTGCGTTATTACAATAACGCATAAAAACTGTGCATTGTTCAGGTCAGGTGGGAAGCCATTGCAAGTCTATCGCCAGCAGTGAACTCAGATTGAATATTAAAAGGGTTAGAGACTGTTAGTTCGTGTTTTGTTTTCAAATACACGCACTTGCTTACTGTACAATGAACTCAAAATTTTCAATACTGCACTCAGCTTCGCTTTGTGCAGTATTGAAAATTTCTTGTTCATTGTACAGTAAGTGTGTGCGTGTATTTGAAAACAAAACACTCACAACAGTCTCTAACCTGTAAGTAAGCAATGATTGGGTAAGTTATTGGGGTTAAATGTGTTGGTTAGGTGTGTTAATGTGTTAAGTGCATTGTGTATCAATAGATGTGTATCATTTGTATACCTGTAGATCTTGCTGCAAGTTTTCCCAGCATCTTGATTTCAAAACTTTGTTGATGTGGCCTTTACGAAATATTCCATGTCTCATTCTGTGCAGGTTACATCTAAGACTGATCTTGATCTTTGCTTTTTTGAGCGTTAACCATAAAAAGTCTTGGCCTATCATTGGCTTGAACTTCATGCACATGCAACTTGGCCCAAAATGGATTGATGAATTGAAAATAAAGAGGCCTAGAAACTATACAACTGAACATTTATGTGTTCTGACCTTCCAAATTTATGCCTGTTGTGATCACTGATGTTTTGCATTTTGGCATTCAAATTTAATTTTGGAGTTCGCTAGTCTGTAAATGCATGTACCAGGCCTCATTTGGAAGCAAAATATAGAGCTTATATCATTACGACTGTCTTGCATAATGTGACAAGTTACGAAGTTTGCACATTTTTCCTTATGAATCACAATTTGTCATTAGGAGAGCGATGCACTGATTAGTGTTTATAAATTACAAAATTGTAGAGTTAGTATGGGTATGTTAGATATCTTATAGTTTTGTTGATTAGTTGTGTGTTAGGGTTGAGTGGTGGTTACCAGTGCTGATAATTTTTAGTTGATGTTGTCATTTCTTGAATTTTCAATGCATTGCGAATAAAATGTATCAAGGTATCAGGTATCAAGTATTTTAAAAGCCCTTCCTGGCTGCTGAATATTTAGAAACAGTGATGTTTTTTAATTGAGAATTTAAATGTACATTCTAGCTGTTTTACTGGCACATAGTTAATTCTTCTAAGGTTAATTTTCTTAAATCCTAAACTTTTCAGCTGTTTAAACATATAAACAATTTACAAATCATCGATTTAGGATTGATTTATCTTTAGATGCATGTTAGAATTATGTTAAACAGATATAGGGGGCTACTGATCTTTTTTAAACATTGCTCGAGAGGCATATTTTGGTACTATGGAAAGTTGGTTTTAATTCACCACTACAGAATTAAGCCCATTGATACATCCGTACCGTATGTCTTATGCTGTTATAACTATGTTGGATATGTTTGGATGCTGTTGTGTTTGTATATGCAGTGTAGAGACAGTTAGGATTCAAATGAAAACATCCTGTAGTCAAGTGAGAGTATAAGGCTGTGAAAATGCAAGTAGCTTACTGGACGGCTTCCTTCGATTGGGATAATTTCTTAACATGTGGATTTTCTATTTTTACAGCTCGAGTGTCCTGAATTGACACACCAATGCAAACACCAAATAAAGCAAACTTTGCAAGGTAACTAAATGTGTTTTCCAAGAAACAACCAGATGAAAATTATTTCATGATAAAAGTTAGATCTATTTCAATCCGCTATGGTGCAGTTTAGTTGCAATTTCATGTTAAGGAATTTTTAAAATTTGATTAAAGGCTGCTTTCATAATGAGTGTAAAATACTTAAAATTATTCTGGTACTGATTTTTGTCCACTGAAGCCTGAAATTGCTCGCTTTTTTATCGGATTTCGTCTTAATACCTATCTAGCAGAGATCTTTAAATACTGAGGTGGACAGTTTAAGGATTTTAATGAATTTATAGTTTTATGTGGATTTTTTTACCTTGCAGTCTCAGATCCAAAATTGTTCAATGTTCAAAAGTTATGCTAATTTGATAAACTGATTAAAAGAGAATTTTTCGATTAAAACCAGTCATCAAGGGTGACATTAGATTATAGTTTTAGATGTTTACAAGTTAGTGTGCACATGGATAACTAGTTAAACATTTACTGTCTGCCATTTCTCAGAAGTAAATCATGCCAGAATGCAACAAAAAGAGCAGTCCATGCACACAAAGCTGCATACATGTAATTGTATTAAGGCCAATACACACCAGGGGTTTTGCTCCAGGGGCACACTCCCAAAGCTCCTCCATGTGGAGCAATGATTTCATGGTCATAATCCATTCTCAGGAGCAGAATTTCCATCCTGTAAAATGCTTCACTGCATTAAACCGGTTAAATATTTGGAAGTAGGGTCCTGGTAGAAACTTGAAAATGCTTCCTTGTGTGTACCACCAGAATATGGAGCAAGCACCCACATTATGCCCCCCCTCCCCCCTGGTGTGTGTACTAGTCGTGTAAAACATTCTCCTACAGCAAAACCCCTTGTGAGTATCGGCCTTTATACACCTTCTAAACAGCAAAACCAAGCCACATTTCGTTATTCATCTACACCACAACACAATATCAAATCCAAAAAAGTAGCAAAGCTTTGATGAGAAGAAACTTCCATCCGCCTGTCTCAGACTGGTCTGGTATGGGTTTTGAAATACCTGTGTCATGTTCAGAATGAGACATTCCGCTATATGGGATCACGGTTTGATTGTTTTCTGTTGTGGGTGGGCTCGAGGTGGGTTTTTCCGCTCTAGAGGAATGGGCTAAAGGGGATAACCAAGTAATTACATTAGTATTATTTTACAAATCAAGACAGCTATACTTGATTTTGTTTATCATTTATATGTAGACGAGTAGGTCCAACATTGCGCTGGTGTAAATGTTTCTTACACTTTCTTACAGTATTATGAATGTGATGTGTTATAAAGCTCTCTTTGTTAGTTCCAAACTCAAAATCTCAATTCTTGTTACTGGATTCAATGCATTTCTTGTTACATTAGTTGTGAGAAGTTTGTACATGGCAAATTCATACAACACTCTCCAAGTTGATGATTTTATTTTCACTTCTTACCTGACTGCTTGATATTTTATTAGTAACAAAAACTAAAATGTCGATAAGGCATGAAGGGGTTACAACATAGATAATGCACCACAAAAAGCCAGGGACAAACACATCCAGCCAAAGAAAGAAATGAAAAATATTATTATTAGAACCACAAGACTGCAATCATTCCATGAGAAATAATGATCAGAAGTAACACAGCACTTTGTTACTGCTCACACATAAAGTTAATGACCCGAAAGTAACGTCTCCATAAAATTCAAAACAAGCTGCACAACAGATACTGAAAGAAAAGCAACTTTCAAACAGTAGAGAATTGGACAGACTTTTAGTGTACGTTTATTTTCACATCTTAGTATTTAAAGTTAAGACTGTGCCAGGATTTCTATTTATATTTCAACTAGTTTTTAGTTTAGTGTTTAAAATACTACCCACTGTACCATGAGATATTATATGGTTTACCAAAGCTTTTCCAAGAAAAAAAGGGGCAACAATAGCATATTTTTAGGTAATTATTATCTTTAATTGCTGTGTTGTATATGTTTAGGTGCAATTTTTAAGTTTACCCTATTCATTTTATTTTACAGTGACTAACAGGTTTTTTTCAGATTTAATACACAATAATACATCCTAATTCAACATATCAGAGTTTTACGTAGTCTAATGGTGTTTCTTTGGAAAAATTCCAAAATTAGATTCTTGATCCAAAAATTGATTGTGGTAGATTGTTCAGTTCCTTTGATATACAATGATCCAAGTGATTTTGGACATGAGGAAAAAAACTACAACAAAAGCACAGAATCTGTTTTTGGATTGTCCTGAAGAAATGCACCTTTAAAAGGCTCTTAACTCACGACTTTTAAAAGTTAGTGGAGTTAAATGCCTTGTATTACAAATAAAACACTGAACATCACATCACTTACATTTAGGTGGACTTGTTGTGTTAGCTGCCAGAATTGTAAAAGTGTAAAGATAAAACAATAACAAAAAATTATATTTAGAATTGTGTTTTAGCAGGAGAATATTGTTCAATATATATTACTGTTAACTTTAACTTAATTATTCTAGTGTTTTTGAAATTCAAATTCCACAAATAAAAGTTTTAATAAATGTGAAGCAGCTAAGGTTAAAATAAACCTAAATACATTGCACATTTGTAAACTTCAACTGTAAAAGTGATTGTGAATTTAATTAATTAATTTTTCTGTTTGTGCTTTACATGAAGTATTTAACTACATGCACCTTGTATATTAACTATTATTAAATTGATATTAATTTTAATTAGAAACCTGTACTGTCATCAACTGTTACTTATGTTTCTTAAAATTATTGAAAGTTTTGTACTGGATTGATTATTGATCAAGATGGCTTTTATTTGCTGATATGATAATGTGTATAAAACTGCAGTCAGTCCGATGAAATGAAGTATAAAAAAAACTATTGTTACTAGCAAATGAGTTAGTTAAAATGACAATGAGTGGTTAGTAAAATAATTCGTTAGTGTTTAAAGTTAGTTTTAAATAAAATATTAAGCAAGAAATCTCAGCTTTTACAAGAAATGTAATAGTTATTATTATCAATTTACAGTACAGTAATGTACCAGTACTGGACAATAAATTGCAACTTAAGGACATAACGTTATACAGTAGTTGCAAGGCAGTGCTCTAGTAACAATCCTGGAATGCAGTCTTAAGGTTGTAACTTTTGAGCCAGAAATGTTGATGTTAAGTAAATTCAGTCAAAATGATTTTAAATCAATAAAAGTATTTTTGACTGTCATTTGCTTTGTCAAGTGAAATCCTTATAGACCATGGGACCCAGGAGACAACACAACCAGAGCACTACCTTGAAATTGTAATATTTTAATTTGTTTTATATAAAAGGAAATTGCAATATTTTCATTTTCTATGAAAGGATATTGCAATAATTATTTTCATTTTCTATACTAGGAAATTGCAATATTTTCAAATTGTAACATTTTCCTTTTCTATAAAACTAAATTGCAATACTTTCCTTTTCGATAAAAGAAAATTACAATATTTTCCTTTTCTGTAAAAGGAAGTTGCAATATTTTCATTTTTTATAAAAGTAAATTGCAATTTTTTCCTTTTCGATAAAAGGAAAAGTCCTACTATCTTTTCCTTTTCTGTAAAAGGAAATTGGAATATTTTTCTTCTATGCAGTTGCTATAGCAACTCCACTGCCAGCTGAAAATGATTTTCAACACTATACATTGCTTGAGATCTCTCAAGAATTTTTGAATTTAAAATATCCAGCTACAGAAAAATATATCCATACCCGTCTCATGAAGACTCATTGAAACTTTTGAGAGGGTTACAAGTCACAAACCTCTGTCAAAGTTTTCAAGGGAAAATAACAAGCTAAACTGGAATATGTCTTCTCTAAAACTGTGGATAGTATGGATACTATTTTTCTGGAACAAAGCGACTTCTCGACTTCCTCTTCGATTTATTCCAAATTTTACTTATTTTTATAAGGAAAGTTTGTATGTACAACTTATTCCAAAATGGTCGCAGTTTTGGTATTCTTTTGCTACTTGCAAATTAGCCCTTGTCGCCTTGTTTAAGGAAAAATGTTCTGTTGAATTTCAAGTTTAAGAATGAGACAACAAGGGCTAATTTGCAAGAAAACAAAAGAATAGTAAAATGGTGGCCATTTTGGAATAGGGTGTATATGTTTTATCAATGACAACATTTAGTTGTACATTTGTAAGGTGATAACCATGGTGGTACAGTGAAACCCTGTTAATCTGCTCACCAACAGGCCATAAAACTTTAACTATATTAACCAGGTGACTGGTATTGTCAGGTTCCTCTGTATGATTATAGAAGGGTATAGAATCACAATAGCACTCACCAGGATTGGCCTTTGTTTTGAAAGTCTTGATATCAGGGTCACTGGATCCTTGTCGATTGACACTGAAGAGTTTGACCTCATACTCTGCATTATACTCAAGGCCAGTTATCTGGAACTGGGTCTCAGCAATGTTTTCTTCTATGCCCACTTCAGTGTCACTTGTAATCGGTGTCCTCCTCCATTCCAGTCTGTACTTCAAGTTATCATCACCCCCATTGTACAGTGGTGCAGACCATGTTACAGTGAAGTCATCTACATCAACTTCAAGCTCTGTGTTGGTGATACGTGGTTTTCCAGGCACACCTATTGAAGACGATTTTTTAAATTATACTAGGTTATATACATGTACTACTCTTAAAGTTTGTTCCACACAAGAGTGCGGTAAAAAGATCTCCAAAGTGCTGTGTAAAAAGATGTGATTGTATTGACATTATTTCATCAGATCTAGGTAACCACTGTCTTGGAAAAAAATTAACAAGGCGTAAGCCATTTAATGATCAAAACAAACTAAATATTAAGCCTGGATAGATGATTTAGATGATTTAGTAAGCTGGCACTTATCCTCTTCCTCAACAGGGTGTCCCCACACCGCGCCACCCCCCCCCCCCCCCCCCAACAAGATAAGAGCCTTAGTTGCACTCTGCACTATATGAGATTGTCTTGCTAGTGGAGAGGGCCCCTATGGCTTGTTTGAGAACATAGCACAAAGACACCAGACATTGTCTTTCATCAGACCTTAGGCCACTGTATAATTATGTACTGTCTTCTGATCTCTTATTAGAAACAGATACTCACAGAATTCATCAGTGTCTTCAAACAATTGTACTTCAAATCCAGTTCCAGCTTCGTTGCGTGCCTTAATTCGTAATTCATAGCTTGTCTTTGGCTGAAATTCGTAGGCAATCTTACGTTCAACTGTTAATCCCCCAACATTTTCTGAATGCAGCTGTATACCTTTGGAAAGTACTGTTATGATATAATTGGCAATATTCATGCCGCCATTGTCGAGTGGAGGCTTCCACATAAGAGTGATTTCTTTACAAGTCTTGCTTGCAGTCACATCGCGGGGTTCCCCAGGTGGCACTAAAAACAAAGTTAGGTGTCAGCAATTAATTTTTAAAACTCACTTACAAGCAGTAGTTGCATATTTTGGAGTCACATCTGACAGTCTTTAAGCAACTGTAACTTATCCCCTCCACATGTGGGAGTATACCATATTTCTTACCAATTTCACAATCTGTCTATCTTGGAATAAAGATGGTATTGTCGTGAAAGCCAAAGGAAAAGTCTGTGGCTGACACTAGGTAGGCCTTCTAACCTTGGGCCCATGTAATCTGGGCCTGTGCACTCCAGTTGTTGCGCTTCTTTCTCCCTCAAAGGTTGTGAAATGATTGCCCGAATAAGCAAAAACAATATTAAAGACAGGGATTCTCAATGTTATTTTTCAATCCTAGGTCACAAGAGGCACTGTGAGAGTAATGTGAAGTGTCATGTCAAGGGATGCAACCGCTACTCAGGTTAGTGTCAACTTAAATGCATTAAGGAGCACTATGATAGAAATGACTTCAAAAAGCAATAACCCAAAAGACATTTTAATTATTGATAGAAACATGGAAATAATGGTCTACATGTAGTTACTGAAACTATAAAAGAAATGCTATAATAATTGAGTTACATGTACATGGACAAGGAAAAGACTTTTTCAAGTCTTTTGCCATCTTTTCAACAGACTTCATTATCATATTTTTTATCAGTGTTTTATGTGCCAAAAACAAATGCAGACAAATCACTGAAAACTGTTTCCTAACTATACTTATGTGTATGAATGTGAATGTTGTGAATGTCATAGTGCTACGCGGCACAACATTCATATGTACCCTTACTTTCTCTTCGCCGCGATTCACCATCCTAATCGACTCCGACTTTCTCTGTCCGACCTCGTAGCTCAGTCGGCAGAGTAACGGTAGATCTGTTCCGGAGGTCGTGGGTTCGATTCCCACCGAGGTCAAAAGATTTTTTCTTTACCTCGTGTGGTTCCCTGATTCCCTTTACTAGGGCTAACGCCCAGGGGGGTTATTCATGGGTTAAATTAGCACTAAAATTTACACTTCAGAGTTAATTCTCTGTTACATCATTTATACTTATGTGTACCTGCTTTTCGTAATTCCACCAAATATTCTGCCTTGCCATCTGGGCTCTCAGCAGTACAGTTAAACATTCCAAAGTCATCTTCAGTCGTATCACTGACGGTATAGGAAACTGTGCTGTTTCCTCGTGCAAGCTCTGTACCATTGTCATCTCTCATAATCACTGTGGGTACCGGGTATCCATAAAAGGTACATGTGAGGTCAACAGATTTCCTGTTTCCCACAAAAGAGTATACTGGCGTAGGGGAAGCATCCTCATTAATTTGAGGTGGAGCTGAAAGATGAAATAAATAGACGTATAAATATTAATTAAAACGAATAATTTCTGAAAAGAACAGGGAATATATTTTTGGTTGTTTGATCTTTACCAGAAGATGTGAAACGGGCGCATTGCATGTCAGTGACTGTCTGAGCAATAGACATGAGATAATACAATGTTTTGTATATGTTGTGGTTTGTTTTTTCTGTTTGGATTAATTTTTTTAAACCAGTTTAAAAAAATTAAATTTTTTTAAAACAGGTTTAAATTAATTTTTTTGTCAACTATAGATCTATATTAGTTAGTACTAACTAACAGTAAGTTTCCCTTTTTTTCCTTTTTATCTCGTACTCAACGGGATTTGAACCGCCAACCTCTGGATCTGCCTCCCACTGTCACTACCACTTGACCATGAAAGCAATGGATGCAAGAGCTCTCATACTTGTTTTAATTATCAGTTCATCACCCCAGGCCCCTAGCAGATAAATTTTAATTTATTCAAAATACATATAAATTTTAATTTATTCAAAATACATATAAATTTTAATTTATTCAAAATACATATAAATTTTAATTTATTCATACATGAACTTTGTCTTAATTACTAAGAAGCTAACTAATTCCAAATAGGTGGGTAGACCTAATCAATAACCTGAGAGCTCAAACCAAACTACTAAGTCATATGTAAAGTTCCCAGCCTAACATCAAAGCTTACCATTCTAAATAAGTGCTTAGGCCTAATCACTAACTTGAGTTTAAAAATTTCAACCCAGTTTAAAAAATATGAACCAGTTGGAAAAAAAAAAATTTAAACTGGTTTAATTTTTGTTAAACCAAAAAATAAAATCAAACCACAACATAATTTATACAATTCTTTGGCATCTTTAAACTGTGAAAAATAAACTTAGAGTTCCTTTAATGTCATTTTCACGTCTGTAAATACTTTTAGCTTTTGTGAGGTTTAATGTTAGTTTACCACTGCATTGTAAGTAGTTAAAACTAGAACACTGTCTAATGCGTTAGCATTTAGTGAAACATTTAGCTGACAACTGTAAGAAAAGTGAAAAATGGCATAATCAGATTATATTGTCTACTTCTTTATACATGTAAGATATTTGTGTTGCTCTTAAATTTAAATACTTTTCAGCCAATAATTGTCATCGTCTCTGAGTCTATTTAGGTTGTGTTCTCGTAAACTGGTGGTGTAGAATTAGCTGTTTCACTATCACATGAGGTGTAACTGCTACAGATCAAAAAATACTGTATCAAGTTTTGTTGGTCTGATTTTGAATGAATACCGGTAAATGAAGGAATGAGGTCTTATTTATTAAAAAAGTATCAAACTAAGCAGGCTGAGTGTGTACATTCAAAACCAAAATGAAAGCAAGATTCACAGATATAATCAGTTGACTAGATAGCCAGAGTAAGTTCCAGATGTTTACACTATTTTCCGGCCACCATATTGGAGGAACAGGCTCTATAATTTTGCATGGAACATTTTGATGAATATCTCAACTTTTGAACGAAGCACACACCTTAAACTTGGAGAAATCTCTTCTTTATTTATTGTCTCTAATATCACAGTTTCTTGACTTTATCCGCTGCATGGTGATTGGTTTTATTTTTTATTGCATGAAAATGAACTCACTCTATTGAGCAGAGATTGAAGTTTGAGGTGATCCAAGCAGTGTCATTTTCTAACTCTTTTTAGTAGGCACTCAGCTGTGTGCTAATTACTGGAAATTTGTGAATCTGATTGGTTCTTTGACTGTTTTCTATTGGGCGATAGACAATGATTGCACATGTTGCTCTTGAAACTGAAAATAATTGTTCTTAAATTTGGGCTACAAAAACAAAATTGTAGGTTTTATGGTTCACAGACTGTACAGACACACTGTACATGTAATCCTTAAGAGTGTCTACCAGAGCGATGAGACTGTACTCAAGTTTTGTAGGAGCAATAGTCCACTCAGCTACAACTCATTGACTACTCAGACTCTTGTAGAGAACAAAGGCTTGTAGTCTAATTGCTAAGCAGCTTGTCACATCTAAAAGTGACAAAAGCCATACTTTTATCAACCGTAGCTCTTTCAAGCCATGTGCATGCAGATATTTTTCCAGTTATGAATTCTAGCAAAGTACACAGAGTGCATTGGGAAACTCACATCTCACAAAGAGGTTAATTGTTGTCTTAACCTCAATAACATCATCATTTCTATCAAGGGCACCATTTTTTGCTTGACAAGTGTATTCTCCAGTGTTTACCAAGTTGACAGTGGCAAATGATATTTGTCGAACACTCTTTCCACCACGTTGGAACTGAACCTGTGAAGGAAAAAGCAACTTGAAAATTAAATTAAAACAGAATAGCACAAAGGAGAAGTGAAGCACCACTACATTTAGTTTTAAGCCTGCAGTGGTTTAGCTTGTCACACAAGGTGACTACTTGGTATTATTGTGCCTGCATCATGGCTTAGATATGAACTCTCTTTTAGTCGTATTCTTTGAAGATAACCTTTTGTCCAGTGTAGGAACTTCCACGATAGTACCATTCCACAGTTGGAGATGGATCTCCTGCAGCGATGCATTCCAAGTCCACTTTATCACCAGCATTTGCTACTATGTCTGTCAATGGGTCGATTGTCGGTGGAACTGAAAAAATAGTTGATATAAATATATTATTTCTGCCATGTGTAAAAATACATTTATTTAATTTTCATCTCTCTCTAATTTGAAAAAAGCCTATTAGGATTGTTCAATATTTGTTCTGGGGTGCTAGCTGCCTGACAATTGAGGATATATAGAGGACTAAGGATAGATAGAGGACGATGAGAGTGGTAATTGTTTTGAAGAGTTCCTGATTGCTTTTTTTCCAGTGCTGACAAATATTTAGTCGTTTGGAGGTACGATGTTATGAAAAATTATTGCGTGACTTGGAAGATTTGCGAATATGCTAATTTTGTCTTGAATTTTCTCATATATTCAATTGGTATCGCATCACCATGACTAAGCAATGCTGTAAATAGTTTAATATTTTAATGATACTTTATTTAGTAGAGCCGGAAAGTTCTAGAAGTATATAAGCAAATCGGTATAGTTGTTAGGTGTTTTTTTCCCAGGAGTGTTTAGAGAGAATAATCTCGTGGGTCAGTAGTGTTTATTGGAGTGTGACGAAGGTCATGTGTAAAGTCTCGACAGAGGTTGTGTTTGTTGAAGTGTAACATGGATATCTGACAAGAGGCTGTGTTAATACAAGTGTGACAGAGGTCGCAGTTTAACTGACCAGCCTAGCGTGTGCTTGTTGTGACGTTTTGTGAGGAATTACTGCGTTCATCTGGAATAAATAACCTTGTTGTTTCTGACAGCCCTGCGTTCTGTTTGGACTACAAACTACCTAGCACTTAAAACAATGAACTCGTAACGTATGGCAACTTTCAAAACAGCTCTTTTTGAAGCACTGGATCACATTTTAAGCAGCTTCATTTAAACCATACTCTGGAAGGCCATTATTTTTTTTAGAAAGACAATATATCTGCTTTAAAAGTACATGTAAATCAATGTTGTCGTGGTTGACAGTACATTGTAGAGTGTGGCATAACCCTCTTTCATGAGTCCCCTTCTAGCACCTGGCCTTGTTTGGCTTCACCTAGCTTTTTCTTAAATAAACCTTGTTTGTCAACATACAGTCAGGCCATAAGTAATTTGTTAGATGTTCATTATTGCAGTTTTTGCTATCCTTAATGCACATTAGAATTCAATTTCACATGCAATAACTTACCATCGACATTTGTAATCTCAAACCTCAGGAAATCTTCTCCAGCTTTGTTTGAAGCTATGCACCTATATTTGCCTTTGTCCTGTGTCTCAACTCCAGTAATAAGCCAGGTTTCATCAGTTGGATGTGTAAACCTTGAATCATAGACAGGGTCAACTTTTTTAAGTTTATCTGTCCACCCAAAGTACCAAGTGATTTCTGGCTTTGGATGTCCAGACTCAACATCACAACGAAATGTAGCATTGTTGCCCTGTGTTAGTCTACGTTTGACTGGTTCCCCTTCATTCTTTTGTATTTTGGGTTCATCTAAAACAAAGCAAAA
>CM042755.1:4062181-4084681 GCA_022496165.2 Catalaphyllia jardinei | reverse complement strand
TTGCCTTTTGTTTGAGGAAAGGTCTAAATTGGTTATTACACGTGGATAGATGCAGGTTTGTCACCCCATTGGTATCAACCTCCACCCAGGTCTTTATAGCTTTTACATCCCCTTGGATGTGATACTATTCCATTGCAGGTTATCCCCCACCCTACACTAAGTACTTACTGTTTGGGATGCCCTAACAGTTTGCATTTTGTCTCTGAGTCCCCGACAGAATATGAACCCACGGCCACTCAGATATCAGTTGGGTGCTCTAACCACTGATCCATAGGGGGGAATGTGTTGGGCTACATGTAGGCAGGACAGCACTAATTTGGGATAGACTTGCGAGCTTTAAGAAGGCACGATTTACACTTACAGTCAACTTTAAGAGTGAAAACTGCTCTGTTAACTGATCCTTCACAGATGTATTCGCCACCATCGTCAACTATCACATCCTCTATCGTTAGTTGATAAGTGTCTCCAGACACTACGATTTTTCTCCTGTTTACAAATGTTGTTTGAGAAGCTGGGACTCTAACGCTTGGTATAGCAGGTCTTCCTGGTCGTGCTGGTTTGGCTGGTGTTACCCAAGCTAAAAAACTTTCATTTTCCACCTTACATGAAAAAGGAACATTTCTTTGTTGTTGGGCTATGTCTGATTCTTGTAGCAGTGTTACTTCTCCATCTACAAAGCAATTGAGGTACAGTAAAATAAGAACAATTATTAAGAAATGTTTATTCATGGTTAGAGGAAAATAAAAGCCCAATCTGTGTTAAGTGCTGGCCACTCTTTTTTGAATTATGATCAGTTGCAAAAATTGTTCACTTAAGTATATTTTATTGTTTTACGTTCTGTATTACATCAAATCCATGTATGGATTGGTTTTGACTTTCTGTGGCAGGAAGCTTTTATAAACATGTCTTGCTTCTCTTCACATGGAGTCATTACAGGTTAATCGCAAACATTATGCATTTCCAAAAGTAATGTGTATGCCATTCCATATGGTAGGTCACTGAAAATTAAGAGGGGGTTGTGGGTCGTAAAAGCTAAATAAAGTTCAAGGGAACGTATGAGTCTTACATGGAATGCCCAGAGGGTTGGGGTTTAAAACGACAAAACCCTTCTGTGTGGATCTGAGTATCCTTTCTGAGGTAATAGTATTTATTCTCGTGGGTTCAAGGTAGTCAAGTAGCTGTCCTTAGAAGATTCAAGATTTGGCATTTGTCACAGATGTTGTTTTGCAAAGCTTTTGGTTTCAAGAAAAACTGTTACGCTGTCTTTGAAGCAAGTGCAACACAGTTATTTATTAACTTACAAATAGATTAATACTATTGAAATTACAATATTTAGCAAAAAAAAAACATACACACACACATCAACCATGGCTTCGTACCCAGGTCCTCTACATGTAAATTGTTGAATCGGAAATATTTGGAAATTTTCATGAGGGTGAAAAGCCAGTCTGAGAGTACCCAGAGAGAAAAAAACCCTTCGAGCAAGGTGGGAATTGCAAAAATCACCACGTTATTGAGCTGAAAAGCTGATACTTTGAGCTCATTAGCCCTCCTTCAGAGCAAAGTAGGTGAGATTTTGTGTGTTTATAAAGTTACATGCAAGCTGTTTGGAAAGCAAACAATTGCAGAAAATTCTTGATTGTATTAATTAAATGAAAAACAGTAATAGTTTATCTGATGTGGATTCAGGACACCAAGTTGAAAGAAAGATAAATAGACTTTTGTTCCTTCCAGTTGTCATGGAAGCTTTTAAATAAAGAACCTCTTTTCTAACTTATTTTGCATTGAGGTTTCAAAGTTGCAGGCAGCAACCAGAAAAAAAAGTTAACATTAGCTAAATCTGAATAATCAAGGTCTGGCTCCTTGTCATCAGTATGTAAGTATGAAAACAGTAATACGAAAACAATAATAAATAAGATATTATGTAGTTGTTTTTAAATTTTTGAAACCTTTGTTTCATAAGAAAATTAAGAGCTAGCAGGGTAAAAAAGTGATATTTTGTTCAAACTTTAAGCTTTTTGTGTTCATTTGTTTTGAATTGATGTGCTCTAAATACATTGAGCAGTTGCTCATTTTGTAAACATTTCAAAAGAATAGTACTTTGTTTTGGAATAAAATAGGAATGGACTGACAATAATCACATTTACAAGTCGGTTGGAATATATATATATATGTGTAAAATAGCTTGATAACATGCACTAAGAAGATTAGTGACTCTTGGGCTAGATATTATCTTTGTGGCAGCCCTTGTTCTCCTTATACTGTTCTTTAACATTCATTGGCTAACTGAAATGTTGGCAATGAGTTGTCTTCATGTTTTATATGACTGCATTTCTATTGCTGTAGATCTGTTGAAAATGCATTTTTTTTTCACACAATCTTGAATTGACTTTTAATCAGAATTTTTCTGTTGATCTTCACTTCTTAAAATACACGTGTAAGTGTTTTTACGTGACGTTTGGATTCGCATCAGTTGCTGAAAAATGTGTCTAGCAAGAAGCTCTACACAGGTACATGTTCAATGTATGTCCATGTAATGGGACTTAGTGTAAAAAATCGGTATCTTCGATGTTTATTTCTAAATATATCAAACTCTGAAAACGTGCTAATTATTATAAGAATTAATCGTCAAATGTTCTTTCTGCAGGTGGTTGGTGCGTAATCCTCTGAGAATGATAAAACTTCGTGACGAGAGAATGATAAGGCGCAAGCCGTCCACGGCGATACATGAACTTCAAAAGGCAACTGCATGGTAATTGTTCAATAACGAGTTGAAGCACTTGTCATCACTATAATACTTAACCTAAGATTATCCGACAGAGAATAAAACTTATCCCAAAGGAAAATCTGCAAAGTTTAACTTTTCCTTTTGAAATTTTATTAACAAAGGCGTAGAAACATACTGTTTACAATCCAACATTGTCTCTGATAATTTAAATTTGCAATTACAACCAGCTTTTGTTGACTAATATCAAACAATAGTATTAGCTGGTATTTATATTCTCGGTTCAAGCTTCTGCTTGTTTCAGTTTTTAGAAACCCACCAGTTCACTTAGCTTAAGTTAAATTTTTGACTCCTTTTGTTTCCATATTTAACTGAGATTCATCTAGCACTACCTTTCAACTTAATCACTAAAGAACTGCGTTGTTTGTCATTGCTATCTTTTGGTTCAAACTAGCGGAACACAATTGAATTTGTGGTCAGCGAACTCGCGAAACATTGGCCTATTTTGAAGTTTTCGTGGTCTTGCCGGAGGAAATTTGCATACTTCGTTTAAAATGTTTCCTCATGCAATGTCATTGACATTTTTGACAGACGATTTCACTTAATTCCCATCCAGTATTAATATCGGTCAACTGCTGAGTGTATGCATATTCCTGAAGTCTTGCACAAAGCAAATGGAAATGACTCACTCGCATCAGACATATTTTTGGAATTGAAAACTTCAACGTGCCTTCAGCGTGTTTTGTCAACTTCCCTATAAGTTATTTTTGCCAGAGGCTATGTTTCTTTAAAAAAAAACCAAATTTGAAATCGTTCTCGACCTTTTTCGGTTTCAGTTGTAAGGGAACTTAATGCGACGAATTTAGTTTTTTTTCTTCCACGAGAAGAAAACGATTTACGGAATTCGAAAAGCGAAAGCCAATATTTAGTCTATTTAGTTTCAAGGCGAAAAGTACCTTCTTCGTCATTGAGTCATGCAAGCATTAACTACAAAAATTCCATTTCCAATTTCTATCCTTTTATTCTAGCCAGATTTAGAAATGCGATACCTTTTACCGTAGTAGTTCCATAACTAGTGAATTATCAGGATAAACCGCATTGCAACTCGCTTACAACAGTCTTCAGCCACTAACATATATTACCTGTATTGAGTGAAGGAAATGTCGCTTCTATACGCGACTGCATGAAACAAATGTTTCGCTTGCTTGACCCGAGCTTTTAAATAATGAAAACAAATGCACCAGCGCTTGCTTCGGATATACGATGACAGTGTTTTGATAAGAAATTGCAAAGGACAGTATAGTTGAAAATGAAACTTAATCCCCTTGCTCAGCCGATGAAAGGTGCGCAATCTTTTGTTTGCTGTTCGAGGTGGCGTGCTGAAGATTCGCAAATCACAAATGGACTTTGGTTTGGTTGTTTTGTAAAACAAAAAGCGAGCTGCTGCCCGATGATGCGTTTGACGTGAAAAACAACAACATTGTAGCAGTGTAGCTATAAGGCCGAATACTCGATCAATTCGATGTGGTCTTGGTAATTCTGTACGTACCACATCGTAGAACTGTAGTAGAAGCAGAGTCTTAACAACGCGAAATAAAATGCACACGGTGTAAGCTCAGTCCCAAAGGATTATGCTTTTGATAATGTTACATACTTGATGAATCGGTATCGGCCATGGAAATTTCAAACAAGAAGCGAGCTAACGCCGTGATCAACATAGCCTCCTTAAATATTAAGTCCACTACTCGCATTAGGTACAAAGGACTCTCTTTGACTCAGTGAATACGCGTCGAAGCTTACAAACATGAGAATTTGACTTCCTTCCAACTTTTTAATCGTTAAGCGCGGTTTATTGGAAGGTAGACAAAGGCAAGATGACTAAGCTAGCTGCGCGGGGTTTTTCAATTCCTAGTTGCCATCGCAGAGTTTTCACACTGAATATGCACTCAACAATTTCTCAGTAGGCGAAGCAGCTAAAATCTACATCTTGTGAAGTGTTCTACTATGCTTCACTAAACAAAATATGTATCGTCAATGCAGCGGCCTCCAGGGTACAGTAATTACGGTACGTTTAAACTCTTAGGCGCGAAGTAGAAGGGCAAAATCGCGATCGTTCGGAGTGGAAAAGTGATATGTAAGCGGCTTAAAGTTTTGGCCATTTAACGGGGCTCAAATTTCAGATCAAGCACGTATGTTTCCTGGGGTTTTGCTTTTGGTCTCGCGCCCACCACAAAAAAACAACAACGCCGAAAGGTATGAATGCTCAATGTAGCAAAGAAACAACATTCAAATTATTTGAACCTTGTGAAGGTGTGGCAAGAAACGTATTAAATTCCCGAAGCTTTCGCTGTGTCGTTATCGCTGAGATCTTAACCCGCGTGTGAATGTTTTGGAAATTTGATACCAGCACAATCCACCAGCGCTAAATGCGCCGACCCTTAGAAAAGGGACTCGGGAATATGTCGACACGCTTATTTACAATAAGTTTCACTCACTTACCAGTGCGACTAACGGTCATCATAAGGACAGCTCCGATTACTAGCAGAAACTTCACCATGGTTGTTCCAAAGACCTGGTGGATATCGACAAAGGGGCACAAACCGTTACAGACGCCAAGAGGTGTTAAATTAGTTAACAGAGCGCACGGGAGCACGGTTTTCCTATCGCGCACACTGCACGCTTTCAGTAAAAGGATCAAATACAAGGGTCGCGCACACGTTGTTTAACTGCGCAAGCGCATTACCAACGGACGCGAACATAGTTGCATATATTAGTTTTTGAAAAGGGTTTGCGTATTCGCTTGGGAGATATTGTTTGCCTGTTTCGAACCTGTTGTCTGTGTTGAAATTTATATAGGCATGCTAATGCGCTTTCTATTGTATAGTTTTGAATGTATCACGAGTGTTGTGAAACTGTGTGACCTGGTTTGATTTGATCTCGTTCATCCCAGCAATGAACTGAAGAATCGCGTTTCTTTCTGTCAAGCTATATTAGTAGCACGTTCCAAGACACCAATGGCTTATCAACGCTAATTACATTACAGTCTACAGCTCAGAAAACCCTTCCACCTGCGTGAGTCATTAGTACTAGTTGTTCGCCTGTCTTCTCATGTTGAGCTCTCACTTTGATTCACTGGTAAAGCCTTACTTTGAAACACAGCGCGGTTAAAATCGATGACTTTTTCCTCCAAATGTGTCGACACAAGCCCATAACAAGTTCCGACAAACGGACACACAGAAACGGTAATATATTCAACACCCCTCATTTTTGTCGGCCGCCGAGGAAAACCCCTTTCGCCGCCTCTGATGACTTTGTAAACAAACCTCAAAATTCTGTTTAAAATTCTGTTTACTGTTGTAAGTCTTGTTCAATGCCCAAAATGTTAATTACTTGCTCCAAGACTTTCATGTTTATCGGCGAAGCGATTAATACTCTCGGCTTACCTCCAGCTTTTGAAATTGCTACAGTAATCGTTTGATCAGAGATGGAAATCAGCACATCAGAGCTGCGAACGTCAGGTTTCTCAACCCAGCTAAGGAGAAACGAATATTTTGAACTTACTTGACAAATCAAATGGGACTTCTGACGTACTGTAATGCCGATCTGAGCTGGTACAGATATGAACTGCGGGTCAGAAATTCTCGACAGTACTATGTTTATTTTGCGACAGATAAAAAAAGTTTTGTTTTGACCGAGATCATCTGTATCTCGACTCGGCCAATAATTGCAGACTACTCTGAATTGTGATAACTTCCCTATATTTAGGTCGGTTTATTTTTAATTTCGCTTGACAGTTAGTTGATCTGGCAGGACAGCTAACGAAATTATCGGAGGTTTTGCTTTTTTCATCTATATAATCTATATTTGAATAACTTATCCGTGTGGTCTGCACTATAATACTTCTATTTTCGTTTATCTGCTAAGCGTTTTGAACATTTGAAGCTATAGAGATGTTATTTATTTTTGACGCGTGTCTTTCCCGAGTTCGCGCACAACCTTTTCACGTTCACGTATCAAAGGTAACACGAATAGAAGCTTATTATTCACAAATGGAATTTCCTTGATGCAGCATCAAACTCTCTCTACCATTACAGTGAGAAATGTATGAAGACATCTAAGGAGAATTTTACAAGCTGGTTGTTAAGCAGTGTTTCAGGTAACCAGTGTACGTGCGGGTTAAGCTGCTTAAAGACATAGGACGGTCAGTTGTTGACCTGCTAATTGTTTATCTTCTAAACAGATATTTTTCAAAATTGTTTTGTTGCTATGAATTTTAAACAGAATGTATGTTTCCGCTTGGCGATAATGTATCGACTGAGCAGAGTCGTTTTCACTGTGGGTTTATCCATGGTTGGACAAGACGTTTACAATAGTCACCTTGAGTTTGGAAATATTGCCCGCACAAGACGCTATTTAGAATCACTCTACTGTCTCTCGGTATGTTGCTTATGCCAATACTTATGCGTAAGTGAAAACACTAAGGATATTAAAATGTACTAAATCAGCGGAAATCGCTTCAAACTTTGTTCAACAATTTTATCAGCAATTTACAAATGTTTTCTAACCATATAAAAATACACGAAGTCACGAGAGACGTCGAGGGCACTTGAGCCCACAGTATATGATGTGACTTTTTGTGGCGACGCGATAGGTGTATTTCAACAATTAATTTCATCTGAGCAAAAGGAAAAAAAATGAAGACTTTTCACGAAACAATGAGGTTTCACCCGTCCATTGTCGTATGTGCTGTTTGTCAGCTGTTGTTATCTGCTTTGTGGTTTGGCTTGAAGAGGTCTGAGGTATTTATGATTGTTTCTTCAAGCGATTAGCTGTTGATACACGCGAAAAAAGTCCAAAAATATTCAAAAGAGCTCTGCAGGCGCTATTGTGAAAAGTGTCAACGAATTAGCTCAAGCCAAATGTATTGAGGTGAAAAGAATGGTTAAGAGAAGGCTTTTGTATTGCATGTTAAACAAAGTCTTGATTGAAACAGGCTTTCCAAAGTCGAAGATAAGACTTGTTGTCATTCCTACACGATAAATTAGCCCCAAAATTTTGGTTTTGAGTTTCCAACATGCAGATGAATTTCAAGTCTGTTTTGGTCTGGCAGTGAAACGAGAAAACATATCCCTTCATTAAAACTACGCTTTAATTCGACGGTTTGCTTGCAGCTAAATTAGCGTGGCTATTGTTCTTTGACGTGGCTCACATGACAAATGCTAAGTGTTGTTTTGTGAATGCAGAGCCGAACTGGTCGACTGCTGCTCCCGCGTAAACAAGGAATCACGCATCGCTTTTTCAATTGAATCGTGCTTCCCTCGGGCGCTTCCATGCTGTGCGTGTGTTGTTGCCCATTGGTTTTAAAACACAGTGTCGTTGATATCCTTGAGTGAACAAAATTATATAATCAAGTTGTACTTACTGTTGGTCTTTTCCTTGGTGACCTCCTGTCCTTGCTTATCGATGGTATGCAGTCCGTGTCATGCATGTGACGGAAAGCCGAACTGACTTCATTACCGGTGTCTTTTGTAAACGGCGCGAAGCGATAAGATAATGAGATGATTAACTTTCTTGTTTAGTGGATGGAGGAGAGCGGAAAATGCTACCTTTAGAGGGATAGCGGTAACCAGATCTTAGAATTTCCGCCTTGCAGGTCAAAACAGCCAGAACAACGAATACCTTGTCAGAATTGTCGAGTAAGTGAACCATATGGGAACACGCATCCTCTAGAAATGAACTGTTTGCGTTCATCCGGTTTCTTCACTCATTCACGAAGTCCTGCGTCAATGTCATCCTTTAAATTGTTTCCACATTTTTTTGACATTGCATCTTGTATTTAGATATAACTCTGGATGTTAAAATTGTGTAACTTTTACTTTAACAAACACAAGTTTTGTTTTAATGTGAAAATTCTTATTTTGTGAAAATTCGTATTTTAGCTGATAATTTTGGCGAATTTTTAAAAAACTTAGCGAATTGGTTTTATTTAGTGTGTCCCGCCGCGCAGTGCCGGCGGGCTGGAAAAACGTTCGTGGTCCAAGCAATTTTCATTGGTTTTCATATTCCATCTTTGAACATTATGTATCACCCATTGTGATACACTATCCTATAGTGAATTTTCTTTCAATGCAACAGAGAATATGCTGACCAAAATTCTCGTTTAATAGAAACTAGAATTCAGGAACATCCGTTTTGACAGAGGAATTTGTCGCCTGTTCATGAGCATTGCCTTCTCAATAGAACCTCAGTGTTCTTGCTTCGGAAAGCAACACGTTCAAACGTCAATAATTATAGTCAATTATATTAAGATTCAAAATAACTTCCTGTACTCTCCCAGAGTGCAAGAAAAGTTAACAAGTGGAATTTTTCGTTTGGTTCAACCGAGCTTCATCTGGCACAATAAAGAAGGGTTCATCATGTCGAAGTGTTATAAATTCTAATTCGAAGTCATTGTCTCTATTCAAAGAGGGCTTTCCTAACCGACCGGCTTTATGCGACGTTTGAACGTGTTTCTTTCCGGAGCATGATCACTGAGTGTCTATTGAGAAGGCAATGCTCATGAATACGCCACGAATTCCTCTGTCAAAAGATGTTCCTGAATCAGTTCTAGTTTCTGTTAAACGAGAACTTTGGCCAGCATATTCTCTGTTGTATTGAAAAAAAAAATTCGCAATGAATAGTGCGGTGACGGTATATATCACAATGGGAGATACATGCACTATTGGTAATTATATTGTAGATGTGCAGTTCTGTCCAAGCAACTTAGATTGACAATATAATTAACACTTATGAACACTGCGTCGCGTCACTGCATGAACATCCAATTAGCAAAATAGTTCTAATCAAAGTCTTACTCTGGCTGCAAAATCAAAGAAGACAAAAAGACGAGCTTAACTTGGCATTCACAGGGAAGTTTCAAGATAAACTATTTTTAAATTGCAAAATTACGTTGTCTTGTTATTAGTGCCTTGGAACCCGAAACTGACACCTGTTGCTATAATAACGTTATCATGGGCTGCATTGTGACCTGTTGTAGAATGCAATATTTAACGAGGTGTGTAATGGGGAAGCTTCACGGCCAAATCAGAACTTTCTCGTTGTGGTTTTCCTACATTTACGTTTCCAAGCCCCTTTTTGGCAAACTGCATTTCAATGATTGTCGCGAACATAGCATTGGAAAGCCTTTAGTTGCAACCTCTTAACCAATCTTTCTGTTAGCTTCCCAACCTTTTCCGCCTGAAGAAGAGCTTCCATACCAGAAAGCTCCCAAAATAGGCTATTTTCAAAGCAAATTTGATAATACCTGTAGAGACCTTAAAAACAAATTTTTGTTCTAAGTCATTTATTGATCCTTTCTCTACAATTTCCATATGCTACTACTTAGCCAGAGGAGTTAATATGCCTGTGAAACAGAAGAACGTACGGGCTGGTGGCCGCCTTTTTTCCGTATTGTTTGTTCAGTTTTATTCGCACTTTTCTCTAATCGATTTTGAATTTTAGCGCCGGCACACATAAAAAAGTTCCCAGATGTGTTGCGGCATTCTGGGCGATGTTTTGACGTTGGCTTCCCAAATCTTTTCGTCCAATCACAGAAGCCGACCAAAAACCAGAGTGACGTGCAACCTGTCAGTTGTTTTGAGTTGTTCTCTGCCATTCGGACCCGTATGCTCGCGACTGTCGACGAGAAAACCCACCCTGAATGATTTTAAAAGCAAATACACTACAGTAACGAGGGTATGTTTCACCACTCTGGAGCTCACGAACCGCTTCCCTGTCCGATCTGAGGCCTAAAATGTCCAGTGTATTTCCTTCCACGTGCATGCCAGACCAAATTGTTATATTGCTATATGTGAGGCACATGCTCCAGAATCGGGGATACAGAATATAATTTGAGGTTTTCATTCCATGGAGTATATCCTTGAGTGTTTGGCTCGCTGTTAAACTGCGAATGTTACGGCAGAATTGTAATGAAACAAAAACGACTTGTTAGTACAAACAATTCTTAGATATTGTTTTCGCTTGAACAGGGTACCATTTTTCGAGTTTAAAAAGAGCATCAATTTTCCACGATCTTCCTACCTTAACTATTCAGGATTAGAGAAACTCTTGAGCTCATGCCTATTCTAAATTGACTAGAATAACCTCAGGTGCAAGCTATACCGATATAAGCTTGGAATAAGTGCATTCCGGATAATGAACATTTCAACCTAAATTAAATGTCTTATTCATGACTCTCTCTTCATATACCGTATTTTCTCGGATAATATCCGGGAGCGTTTATTTCTATTTTCACACCAAAAGGGGGCGATTGTTCGAGGGTGGCGATCATTTCAACTATTTCCCCCAGGAGGCCATGCCCTAAATACTTTCATACACTGTACGAATTCCGATTTTCTGATTGGTTGATTCGTACCACGTGACAATAGGTTGTGATGCAACAACCTCCTTGACGTCATTATCGTGATGTAAATTTAATACACCACTGTCATTAAACCATGCCTTCGGCTGACCCAAAGTTTGACGATTTTTGTTTGCAGTGTATTCAATTTGAATATTAAAAATGTTAACGCACTCATTGCTCGTGAATTATCGGGATTTACCTGCACGAGTTCATTAACAATGAACTCGAAATTTTCAATACTCGTGCGCCTCGTGCGGTATTGAAATTTCTCGTTCATTGTTAGTGAACTCGTGCAGGTAAATCCCGATAATTCACGAGCAATGAGTGCGTTAACCTGTAAATACCAAGCAATAAAGGAAAAAATGAAATACATGAACATTACCATGGAAAAAACTGAAAAAGCGGTGCTTTTGTAACTATTCAGTTGTGAACAATTAAATGAAAGCTTGTTTGTTACCCAAGATGTCAATTTTTAACTTGAGAGGGAGGAGATAAGAGAAAGAGTAAATCGCGGGGGTGGGTGGGTGGGGGGCGGCCGCGGCGGGGCGCGGCGCTTATTCGAGGAAGGCGATTATTTCAAACATTTCTGCAAGAAGTTATGTGCATGATATTGGGCTTCATTGCCTGCAGTCTGGGCCAATAAAAGCGTCAATAATAAGTCAATAAAAGCGAAATGTCACGCTATAATCGAAGAATATTCACAAGAATACTTTCAGCCTAAAATCTGCAGGAAAATAATATCCAGCCTTTGCCGGGAAAACAATATTCTTATAAGAAAAGACTAGAGTAACAAAAGTACTTAGGAAAATTAGTTGATATGAGCCCATCTTTATAAGATGAATACGAACAAAGGCTTCCTGAGTGCAAAATAATTAAACTTAGAATTGAGAAAAATGTAGTGCGTTGAATTTAAACTCACTACATCATCTTGACTAATTTTACTAGAAGTTTTTTCCGTATCAGTGTCATTGATCCTGCAATTAGAAATCAACGTTCTTGTGAATCTGAAGCATCCTTGTTATTTTTTTGGTGTATTGTTGTCTATTTTTGGCATTATTCAACATTTGCTGCTAGAATCTCGTTTTAAGGTGTTCTTCTCAATTCGAGTATTTTGAAAGAAACTGTACCATTGTCGCGCACAACTCCTCCCCCGGGGATACTCCCTAAAATGACCTACTGCGGGGAGACTCCCCGCAAAAGGAGTACTCGTAGGTATTTAAAGGGGTAGAGATTCAGCACGAGTTGAGGTATGTGAAAGGGGAGGGAAATCTATTTTTTAGTTATTTTAAGATAAAATATTTCATTCGCACATTATGGCTGTATCCATTTATTAGGCATTGCATGGAAATGATAACAATATTTCCTTCTTGGGCGATTTATTCATAATACAGGCCAGTTATGAGGGAACCTTTTCAATTAAGGTAAACGAAAGAAGAACCTGTCAAAATCGATTACGAAAGGGTTGAACCTTGGAGCGGAGCCTCCCCGTATAGAAATTTGTAGGGTACCGAGCCCCCCCCCCCCTCCCTTGCGCCCCATGGTGCAACGGGGTAGACAAACGTTTACAGCATGCTGTGTCGCAGCAAGGTTGCAATAGGTTACATTTGAATGTTGCGTGTTTTCGGCCGGACCTGAACGTTCCACTACAAAAGAATGATTTAATTTATGAGTCGTACCCGGCTTATCTACCTGTTTGCAGTCCAGTAACAGACCGATATCAGTCGGCATTTAAAAGATACACCTTTCTTGAAAAAAAAACCCCAGAAAACATCGACCATGTAAAATCTGATTCTTTCTCTTTAAAATAGGCCACGTTCTGTATATATATTAATATTCTAATATGGATCCGAGGCTTTCAGGTTAAAATTGCAATTTTTTTAGTTTCTATTGTCTCACAATTCCTAAAAGAGACTTCGATACAAAGAAAGCATCACGAAAAAGAGGTTTGTCCTGAGAGCCTCGGTGATTATTGATCTATTGAAACTGCTTTGAAGACACAGCATTTTAGAATTTCCGACTTCTTTTCTGAGAATGTTTGTCGTTAATAGGACGAAACTCGAAAAAAAAATGAGAACATTTCATCTTACCCGATTTAATTAGTAATAAAGTAAATTTTTAAGGCGACATTATGTTAAGTTTTAAGTAATCTGTTTATGTTGGCCACCATACCGGTTTAACTCTGTGTTGAAACTGAAAAAAATATTTTCCTTTCCATAGAACAATCTTTGTGACGTCATCGAGTATATTTAACATACGGCATTGGGCGGAGAGGACATCACGCTAAACACGAATTGATTACAAACATTTGAAGACCATGTGAAACTTAGTAATTGGTGAAATGTGCGGTTCTTTGGTTGTTATATTCCGGGAGGAATTGGCTTTCGAGAAATGCAAAGTTAAAGTGTTAATGAGCTCGCTTTGGCTTATCTTCCTATGGAAGGTTAATTGTGCTGTTTTTCTTGTTTTTCAGTATTTTTAATTGATATTTTTTGTATGCCTTGAGCAGAAACGGAATGGCTTATATGTTAATAAGGCAAATATTGTATTCAAATATTCCCCTATAGAGTTCTTCTTAAAAAAGGAGGGGGGGGGGGGGGGACTGATTTGGAGGATGAGAAAAACTGTGGTCTTATTAGGCGTAGGTGTCTTGTGTATTCCTGCGGCTGTTTCGATGTTTCTTCAAATCTGAAAACACGAAAAAAAAGCTACTTTTTCTCTTTTACGAAAAAAAAGGCTTGTAATAATTTCAGTTACCATAGAGTTTTGGGCCAAAGACAGAGCACGTAGTAACGTGGTTAGTCCTTAAATGTTCAAAATTTTTAAATGTATACCTTCGCCAACAAAATTGATTCTGAAAAATATTGAAACTTGCGAATTTTTACAGTTATTTTATTTGGCTTGTTTTTCTACTACTATACACTCTTGAATACTTTTCCATCATAGACAGAAACAAAATTTCCAGACGGCGATGAAAACAGCGTGTATGTGATCGTGATGTTTCATTCTGAAAGTATCAATATCACGCAATGTCACGTTTTGTGTCATCACGCGATACAACGTGCCATTGGTCATTTTTTTCCTACCACCTGCAACTTTACACACGGGTGTATTGTTGAATTTGGACGAATTTTTGGCACATTTTCTCTTTTATCGTTACGTCTGAAATTCTCGATCGAATTAAAGAGCCTAGCGCATTGAACCGTGGACGATCGGAAGTGTTGTTTTTATATCTTTTTTTTGTCAAATTATTTCCCATACGCAATATCAAGTATGACTAACGCCTGAGGACATCTGTGACAAACGCGCAACGTGGTAATAAATTGTTTAAGTTTGGCAACCACTGAAAAACATTTTACGTAATCCAGCACAACAGGATTATCCGCCTTACTGATAGCAGTCCCTTCTGCTAAAATAGGTAAACGTGACTCAGTGATGTCTCAGTTTAACTCTTTTTAATTTATCACGTAATATTGATCGATCACGTACGAGTGTCTGGTGAGTGTCTCAAAGAAAGTCTTATCTTGTGGGGTCTCGTTTATAATCGTTTATAACAGAATTAACTTTAAAACAAAGGAACTGCTTCAAACAACGTCTACCATTCAGAACGGAAAAATGTAATAAGCATGCGCGAGTTTTGACTGTTCCAAGTTTGAAAAAATGGCGGGATTTTTGTCGATAGTCCAAACAAAAAAGGTTGCGAACTTTGTATGCTTTCTAAATATTCCCAGAAAGCAGCAACATTCAACCTCACTAATGGAACGCTGGTGTATTGTTTTCATGGAGAATCAATTATTTTTTGGACAAAATTAACCTAAAGACGGTTTCTGAGCCCTTTATTTTCTCGCGGTACACAAGAAATTTCAACACTCGTTACATATTGCATATTTATAAGCAACCCACTGAATATATAAGCTTGAGAGCTTCTCAGCAGACAGGGGAGACTTACCTTCTTAACAGTGAAATGCCGAAAAAATTTCATGCTTGCCCAAGTAAAAATAAATTAACCGAGCGACTTTCTCGCGTGCCTAATTACAGTCCGCCGCTGTTTCCAACCATTGCAAGAGCTTTCAACATTTTGGGCGGTGCGTACGGGTTCGACTATATTTATAAAATGAAATTCTGAAAATGCTATAAAATTACTTAAATGAACAATACTGTTATTAAACACTAAGTTCACTATTTACATACTGCTCTTTAAATACTATACTCTCAATCTTTATAAATATCCGTTTTCACACTAGAGGACGAACAAATAGTCTGGACGGAGAAATCGTCTGACCTTTTTTCGTCTGATGTGAATTTACGTCGTACTGTCGTCGACTTGTTCGTCTCGTCGTGCAAATCGTCTTGAAAAAAATCGTCTTTCCAGACGGCCAAATATCAGACGATTTGTTGGTCGAAAAATTTGTTCCTCCGGTTTGCACATCAGACGATTTGTCCGTCCAGACGATTTGTTCGTCCAGACGGTTTGTCCGTCCAGACGATTTGTTCGTCCTCTAGTGTGAAAACGGCCATTAATATAATTCTTCCGCCTAAATTCCGGTCTCGAAGAATACCACATACTTGAAATTTTGGATGAATGAATTCTTCAGAAATGTGTTTATGAGTCATTTGCACAGTCAGTTTCCAATTGTTTGATTACGTTTCCAAACACCTAAAAGTTGACCAAACACTGTCTTGTGTATCTACCGCGGGGTTTAACATAAAGGCCGTATTTTATATCTCGTTCACGTTTCAAGCAGTCGAAAAACTCTCTGCTCATTCCACATATCTACGTTTTGGGCTGTTTTGTAATTTTTTTGGTGATTTTGGGTATATTTGGAGATAAATAGTTTTTCTGAAAGGATCAGTTAAACTGATGGAAATTTGGTAGATTTGATGTTTCAAAACTAGAACTTGAAGCTAAAAGTTAAAAAAATGGTCGACGTACACCAAACAGTTGTCCACCAACCTGGGTTGCCCTTTCGGGAGCAATCTACTGTCTGGTGGTGTTTCAAAACGTTTTTTTCTTTACTTTAAATCCCTCTTTAATTAAGCGTCCTAGAATTTCACTCAAATTCAGGCAGAACCCCGTCTTAATATGTCTTCGCAATCGAAACTAAAACAATAGGTATTTGACCTTGAGAGGAACATGTTGGCACCTAACTTGTCTATGGTTTCGATGACATGAAGCGACCTTTATATCCCCCTTGATTGGATACCAGTCCATGACAGAGGGATATAACAAAAGCAAGCGCGAATCTAAAGCGGCCTTCACACGGCAAACTAAAGTTGGCAAACTCGTGTTGGCAAACTCATATTGATGTGTGTGAACGGCACAAAAACAGTCGGCAAACAAGTTGGCAAACTGTTGGCGACAAATAGAACTTGCCTCTACTTTCGCCAACTTTTTTGTGTTGGTAAACTCGTATCTGACGTCTAAACGGTTGGCCAACATGAGTTGGTATTTGTCAACCAATCAAAACGAGCTCTATGCGCGTGATTTATTTGCGCAACACTTCACAGAATGGGGGACGTGAGTCAACACTTTTTAAATTTATCGAAGCGGTTCACAATTGTCCGGCTGTTCGGGACGTTTCATCTATAGCCTAAAAAGATACTAAAAACAAACAAAACAAAACGGACGAGCTCTCGGACAAACTGGGTTTCCACCGCTTTCGGTTAATTTCTTCTCTTCTTTTCCTCTGTTTCACTGTTGTACGTGAGTGCCACTGCACTAAAAAGGGGGCCATGTTGTAAATTACCGTGTTTGTTATTTGAAACGACTTTGACGTGTGAAGGAAAGAGTTTGTCAACCTTTTGAAGTTTTCCAACACGAGTTTGCCAACTTAAGTTTGTCGTGTGAAGGCCGCTTAAGACGTCACAACCGGGTTGACATACACTGATCTAAACACACCTGTCGGCCAATGAGAGCGCTCCCAGTATCTATCTCACTTACTCTATAATACCAGGAGCAACTGCCATACAGCGTCGGTGAAACGGCGTTTTCTTAAGTAGGGTTATTGTTAGATAAACCCTTCCCCAAAAACACTGTTCCCGCGAGTTAGTTTTCAATAGCCTGCCAATCAGAAGCGAATGCTTACTGATTAGTAATAAACTGTCAATGCGTATAGCTGCGACAAGTTACACGCGTTACGAACAAACATGGCGGATTCATGCGAGGAATCTTCTTCTGATTGCTCTGACAGTATTTCAGGCAATAATTCCAGTTTTTATGGGGAAAGTAGTAGCTCAGAAGAAAATCTGCAATACGTAGAACCCCGTAGGTCTTCCTTACTCCACAGAAAAGTGAGGAATCGAAATCATCTTCGAAACGGTCTGCAAAACAGAAGTCTGCGAAAAGACAAAGCAAGCTTCGGGAAACAGTAATTTTAGCGAGAAAGGCGTATTTAAAAATAACCCTACTTGTGAAAACGCCGTTGCGCGAAAATAGGGAAGTTGCACGCTCCGGGAAATGGGCTCCTGATAATGCACAATTTATAGACTTACAGTCAACTGGAAGAGCGAAAACTACGCTGTTAACTGATCCTTCACAGAAGTATTCGCCACCATCATCAATTATCACATCCTCTATCGTTAGTTTATAAGTGTCTCCAGACACTGAGATTTTTTCCTGTTCACAGTTGTGTTCTAAGAAGCTGGGATTCTAACGCTTGGTGTAGCAGGTCTTCCTGGGTGTGCGGGTTTGGCTGGTGTTACCCAAGCCACGAAACTTTCTCCTGTTACCACACATGAAAATAGGACGTTTCTAGCTTGCTGGGCTTTGAATGTTTGAGTTGGCAGTGTTACTGTTCCATCTACAAAGCAATGAAGTAAACAAAATATATAGGCAGTGAATAAACAGTGTTTAAAACTAAAATGAAAAGTGGTAAAATGACGTCAAACCCACGGAAAGCTGTATGAAGAGGCCAGCTTCCCTTCTGCGGTCATTTATCAAAGATACAAAAATATACAGCTAAAAAAAAGTAAAATATTGCCTCTCTCCCGTACCTAAGAACAGAAGTGATTAAAGCCTTCGCCGTCCTGCCTGGAATTGTTCTTGTGCCCTTGTAGACAAAGCAAACTTGGCCATTAAAATGTTACTTCATATAATTTTCGCAAAAAAGAATCTCTGAGATGTTAAATGGGCCAAAATTATGCTTGCCAAATTAATTTGATTCCCTTCTAAATTTTCAATTGTTTATAGATCTTGACACGACGGTTTATTGGAAATTTAGAGATAAAATCACACGCTTATGAATCCTGTAGTGTGCTTGACTTAAACTTCCAGATTTGTGCTCTAGGGAAGAGTAATTTAAGCTTCGTTTTTAAAGTATTTTTATTGATGCAACCGCAGTCTCCAGGGAAGAGTAATTTAAGCTCCCTTTTGAAAGTCTTTTAAAAGAGTAATTTAAGCTCCGTTTTCGAAGTCTTTAAAAGGCTTTAAACCTGGAAGAGTAATTTAAGCTCCCTTTTGAAAGTCTTTTAAAAAAGTAATTTAAGCTCCGTTTTCGAAATCTTTAAAAGGCTTAAAAAAGACTTTAAAAATAGAGCTTTTTAGCTCTATTTTTAAAAATTGCTCTTCCCTAGAGATTGCGATTGCATAAATTTCGATTGAAGGTTTATAGAAGTAGTCCTATACTCGCGCTAAAATTGAAACTAAAATTGCGATTGATACTAACGGCTCATAATTAAAGAGTCACACAGCGGTGTTCTCGTCATGCGTGATGAGCTGATTTTATTTTCCGTGAAACGTAAAATTTGCGTGATCCGTGAAGAACTTGAATTATCAACCGATAATCGTGATTTAGCCGCTCTACTCTACGTGATTTTAAGACGCGAGTCCTCTAGAAGATTTATCAAGACTGAAAACATCAAATGTGAGCTATGTATTATTGCCCAGGCCCCTAGCTGAGGTTTTTGGACGGATGTTCGTATTGACAGGAATATTTAGTAAGGGGGCTTATTATATACGAGCGCCGAAGGCGCGAGCCTCTAGGGGGGTCTGCGGGCATCCCCCCCAGAAAATGTTGAAATCTGGAAGCCTGGAAATGCTATTTTCAGCATTGTGCACGTCAGTATTTGAAACACGATGGAGTGTAAAATAACAGGTATTTTTAGTCTTAACAACAATATTTCCCACGTTTTGTTAACTTGATACATTCATACATACATACCGGCTTACTACACTAAACGTTTTACAAAAGCTTGACGTCAGGGTAAAAGCTTAAGCCCCCCACCCCCGGCTCCACCGTCAACGTACTAAAAGCAGCGTTAAAGCGTCAATACGAACTAAATACACGTATTACCTGGGTCCCCCGAAATTGTATTCCCCGCCTTTCGTCTTTCGATCGAGACTCCATTTATGAGATCTTATGAAATTAAGGAAATATTTTCAACGATGGGATTATTTTGACTACATATAATACTAAGCCACTAGGATATATTGAGGCCACTTACTAATTCACTACAGGATTATTCGTAACGCAAACTTGACAATTGTATCAACCTCGGATGGAGGCCTTGAAATGGATTGACAGTTTCGCCCAGATCGACAGGCATATCATACTTGATATATATGCTTGTGAGCCACTATTCTTTATTTCTTTATTCCACTATTCTTTAAAAGCTGAAAATCAACAGTTTGTGTTTTCAGTCCTCCATTATTGACCTCCAAAGGGGGTTCGTTCGAACCCCTCGAACCCCCGCCCCCCTACGGGCCTGTTGTGGTAACGTCTTGTAAAGCATCGGCAACTACCGAGTAACAGAGAGCTTTCCAAGATGGCCTTTGCATAATTTTCGAAAATGGCATACATCATATGACCTCGTAACACTATTTAGAGCGTAAGAGCAGATTAAAAAGAGTGCCTTACTTTCTTATTTTCGTGATACGGGAAAATGAAATTTCGATATTCGAGACGCGTGATTCGTTATTTCTTCCATTCGTAAACCGTGCCAGAGACCCTTCCTTTACAACTCTCTAATTTGGTCTTGGAAAATTTAACGGGTCTCAAAGAAAGCCCAAATGCGCGAAGGTGTCGCAGCAACGCGTACTTCCGCCGAATCTGAATGCTTTTGAACTACAAACACACTTACCAGTGCGACTAAAGGTCACCGCAATGAAAGCTGCGATTACAAGTAATAACTTCACCATAGCTGCTCCAACGGTCCAGTAGCTAGGTATACCTATCGATAGAGTGCCAACGAGCAAATAATTTGTGGTATAATAAGGGGTTTATTAATACAGCATGACGGATTTAGCATTACCGAGAGAAAACTATAACGCGTTTACCGGCCGGTAACATTCATCACGCAATCCAGTAGGCTATTGAGAATTCGAGGAGTACCCTGAATATCAAGAGTTCTGCAATACATTGCTCGGTCGAACTTTCAGTTCAATACGATGGGCGGCAGGTACAAAAAGCAGGTCACAGGTCACAGGTCATAATAAAAATACTTGTGAATTTGCGGTGAGTTCGTATTTGGTTCGTATCTATTTAATTTGTATTAACCTACTAACCAGATGATGATGTGAAGCATATATGAAATATTTCATATTTGAACTGCGGTTATAGATGCATGTGAAGAATAGTCATCGCAGTAAATTTTCCAATTTAAGCAACTGGAAAGAAGAAGCCTGAAAAAAATCAGGGCTTCAACGGGATTCGAACCCGTGACCTCCGCGATACCGGTGCGATGCTCTACCAACTGAGCTATGAAGCCACACATTGGGAGCAAGGTCAATTTATTGAGTTCATATCTCCCTTGAGGAGTGAAATGATGTGAAGCATCTTTGAAATATTTCATATTTGAACTGCGGTTATAGATGTATGTGAAGAATGATCATCGCAGTAAATTTTCCAATTTAAGCAACTGGAAAGAAGAAGCCTGAAAAAAAAAGTAGTAATTATATTCATTTTCTGTATAGTTTCTGCTCCTTTACGCGAACTGTGCAGACCGGTCGACGTAATGTATACTTAAGATGTTAATCGTATCTATAACAAAATTCTTAATCGTGATGATCATTTACAGTGAATTTTCACAACATGTATCATGATTACTGCTTCTAATTGTTATCACAAACAAAAAATTACTTCTCTTGGATGTTATTGTTCAGTCATCTATGGTTTATTCGGAGTTCATATAATAACCGAATCAACGCACGCGCTCTGATTGGTCAATCAGTAAACCCATGGAAAAGTCGCGCGTTTTCTGAATTATTATATAAAAACAATAGACCACAAGTTTCTATGGTTTATAGGCTGATAAACCACTTGGAATGTTGGAAGAACACTCGAAGAATTCGTAAATCGAATTCTTCTCGTGTTCTACCAACACCTCGCGTGGTTTATCAGCCTATCAGTGTAAACCATAGAAAACTTTGGGCCGGGTTTTCAAAGCCCGATTAAGCTAACCCAGGGTTAACGAAAAATTTGATTTCAGTTTTGTAACTTTTTGGTTAGGTAATCTGTTTATATCGTTTGCCCTTCAGTTATGAGCTGTAGGTATCTCAAACTACATTAAATGTTAGAGGTGAAAAACATTTTTAAACAAGAAACAATTCTTCAGATAACGTTGAACCCTGGGTTAACGTTAACCGGCTTTCGAACAACCCGGCCTTGGTCTATTGCAAAATTCAGTATTAAATAGTTTCAAATTTCACTTGCTTCAGTGACGTCACGAATTTCCACCATGTTGGAACCGGTGAGGCGAGCTAGTTTCCAATCCAGTCTCTTAACTATACATGAGCGCACCCAGTTTAGTTTTGGATTGACTGTCGACGATGATAGCCATAGGTCTAAAATTCGCCTTTCTGAGTTATCAGAATATATGATTTTCTACTGTAGTGGGCTGGTTTGTTTTCTTGATGTGCATGCTTGGATTTAATGTTTTAGGGGACATTTGATCTTAATTTATGTTAAGGTTAGAGCTAAGGGTTTCAGGATGTCTTGCAACGAATAAATAAACATGAAATATTTCATCTATTGTTGAAAGTTTATTCAATTCGCCTTTCGCTAGTTTGAGTAAAAACTTTTTGAACAATTGCATTCGTAATTCCAGCTACCTTGAAAATCATCATTAACCCAAGCCTGAAGAACAGCCGTTTGCTAAGGTCTTTTAATTTTAGTTAAACAATTATGAAAATATCTTAGATTCAACACCGCCGATAAATCATGGCATTAGCGCCCCTCGAGAAAGCGCCCCTTTAAAAAAGCGCCCCTCGAAAGGGCCAAAATCTGAAATAGGCGCCCTCCTCAAGAAAGTGCCCCCTCCGCATCATTTTTCTTTTGTACAAGCTCACGAAACCATGCCCCTCCTTGGAATAGGGCCCCCGGTCACCCTCAAATATACGCCCTCCACCTTAACCAAAATTTTATATATAAGCCCGAAATAA
>CM042755.1:4034681-4057181 GCA_022496165.2 Catalaphyllia jardinei | reverse complement strand
GCTAGTCGGGTTAGTCTCTGTAGCGACTATTATAGTTAAGTGAACGATTTACATGAATACAGAGACAGCTTATAAAACATGTCCATCTCACCTCTCTTATTCTACGCTCCGCGTCTCCAACATAAGGCGAGTACAACTGTGCACAACTGAGGGCCAAAAAGGTACACTTACAGGAGGTGGCTGCCGCACGCACTAGGGTCGTTTTACAGCATCCCGGAGGGCCATACAGGAGAACGCCCCTGTGACGTTTAAGCCCAAGACGAGCAAACGATTCTGGATGTTTGAGGGGCCATTCAATTGCCTGTAGATAAAATAATTTGTTGGGATTATCAAAACGGAGTTATACGAGTAATATGCGCTTTTATTTCACGTCAGTCGTCGAGTTTTGCTCTCGTATCCCACTTGGCTCTCGTATTTGGCGTTTTACTCTCGAGTCACTTGCTTTGCGCTATACTTTCCAGCTCAAGCCTCTTGAATCGTGCGCGTATTCAACGGTTTACGGTCACTTCGTTCCATCACCTAGTCAGTTCGTTCCAAAGAAAAGTCACTTCGTCCCAAAGGTAAACTAAGCTATTACACTTTTATACATTTTTCCGAAAATGCGTAGTTAACGAATGCTTCAGTGGTGTGTTTTGAATCTTCGTCTACGAGCGAGTTACTCCGTTATTTAAAGTCAGCGCCAGGTTCTGTACTTAAGGCGGTTCTCTCAGCCTGAGAAATGTCTCATGCTAAACAGCGCCAGTCGATAGACGCACCGGTTTTAACTGTTTCTTTTTTGTATCGAATCGACCCGACTTTGTATGTGCATCGACACGACTTCGAGTCCTAACGAAACGAGGTGATATTCCTTGGAACGAAGTGACCATGGAATAAAGTGACCGGATACCGTATCCCACTTTGCACTTATTGTTAAGGGGGCGTTAAGATGGGAGACCCTGGGAACGAGGTTGGAGTCTCTCCCTGATTTTTTGAGGGGGGGGGGGGGTTGCACACGCACAACGTTTTGTACACTGTCACGAAATGTTACAAATTATCTTTACAGGGCTCCTATGAATACCAGCCTTTGAACTGAATGGGCCATCCTGGAGATAAAGATTTACTACTGCTATCTATAACCATTGCGTTTGGAGCTCAAAATGTTACATCTCACACACTATTCGAGTCCTCAGGGTATGCATCAGGGTAATAGCTGTTTTCTTTGTCTTTTTTCTGCGAGGCCATGCAGTGAAATTGAAAAATTATTTATTATGACATAGCTAAATGCACTCTCGCTCGCACTCTGATTGACTAATATTTTATGAAAAAACAAATGGATGGTTCAGGCTGAAGTCAGCGTGAAAAATGTCTTGCTATGTTACAAAAGCAGTGGACAATGTCTAACGTGCGTCCATCCAATTCGGAATGCATTTGGATAGTTGGCAGAGCACTTAGGTAGCTAGAGATGCTCTTGGCTGCAGCTCGAGCATCTCTTACGCTACCTTCGTGCTCTCCCAACTATCCGCGTGCATCCCGAATTGAATGGACGCATGCCAGACATTGTCCATTCCTTAATTGTTGCGAGCTATTTGGAAAGAGCGCAAATCGCACAACCCTGTAACGTATCCTTGCCCACCTGCTTCAGAGCTTTTTTCACATCCTGTAGTCCCCCGATTTCTTCCCAGCTCACAGGATTCCATTCAACCATTCCTTCCAAACCTCGGTACATAGATGGCACAATATGGCACAGTGCTAACTGGAAATCTTCCATGGTTATTTCACCAATGTTATCTATCAGAAACAATTTTTTTGAAGAAGAATGAATGAATGGAAGAATGAATGGGGTGCAGAAATCATAACATCACACGGAAGCTCCAACGCACGTGTAGTTGCAATTTTGATTAAAGCTGGATTTGATTGTTCTATTCATTAGCAGATTCTTGACCCTATGGGGTGCTATATTATTGTAAAAGCTGTCATCCAAGATAAAACGTATGTGTTAATAAACATATACGCTCCAAACGAAGACAAAGATATTATAAACTTCTTTAAAAACCTAGCAGTCTTACAAAAAGAAAATCTTGAATCAGAAGAAAACATCATTATAGGAGGGGATCTTAATTGTCCATTAAATCCTGAACTTGACAAAAAAGGGGGCGTGCTGCTCCAAAGAAAATCAGTTACTAATTGTATCGAATGCTTACAAAGTCAACTTGATTTGGTCGACATATGGCGAATTAAAAACCCAGATATAAAGAGTTATACTTGGAGTAAAAAATCTCCAAGAATATTTTTTCGACTTGATTATTATCTAATATCTAACAATTTATTTGACATGGTGAGATCGAGTGAGATAATTCCCGCCATTAGAACAGACCACGATGCAATCGCGCTAGAAATTGGAAAGCTTGAAAACGGGTAAAAGGGTCCTGGATATTGGAAGTTAAATTGCTCGCCGTTAGCGGACGATGCGTATGTAAACAGTGTTACAGAACTGCTTCCAGTATGGGCTGCAGAGGGAAGAAAGGAACTTACAGACCATCGGAGTGTCTGGGATTGGATTAAATATAATATAAGGGCCCGCGCATTAAATTTCTCTAAGAGAAAATCAAAGGAAAGGAATGAGAAAAAAAAAACTCTTCAAGAAGAATTAAGTAAGGCAAAGGAAGATTTTGAAATGACTCCGAGTGACCTAAATGCATCACGATATCAAGCTGCTCGGGAAAAATTGGAAACCTTCTACGAAGAAAAAACCAAAGGAATCATCATACGGGCGCGTGTGCGCTGGCATGAATACGGGGAAAAAAGCACGAAGTATTTTCTAAATCTGGAGAAAAGAAATTACGTAAAGAAACATATACGAAAACTTTTTATTAGTGGCGTAATCAAGACAGATCCGTTTTGTATACTTAAGGAGCAGGAACGCTTTTATCGAGACCTCTATAAGAGTAAAAACAATGATCCAGAAATTTCACAAAAAATCAATGCGTTCTTAAACGATCTAAATATTCCAAAACTACCTGAAGAACAGCAAAAGCAATGCGAAGCATTGTGTACTAAACAGCTTTGATCTAAACAAAACTCCTGGGAATGATGGTATTCCCATTGAATTCTACAAAACCTTCTGGGCAGCTCTCAAGGATAGTTTTATCAAATGTGTCAACGAATGTTTTGAAAAAGGTGAGATGTCTAACTCTCAAAAACAAGCTGTCATCACTCTAATTGAAAAAAAAGGGAAAGATCGCTCGCTTCTAGAAAATTGGCGCCCCATCTCTCTTGTAAATGTGGATACAAAAATTATGACTAAAGCAATTGCATGGAGGATAAAAACTGTTCTACCGGGCATAATCCATCAAAATCTGACTGGATATGTAAAAGATCGTTTTATAGGCGAAACAATACGATCTATCTACGATATTATGGATTTCACTGCAACGGAAAATATCCCCGGTTTAATGATTTTTATCGATTTCCAGAAGGCTTTTGATAGTGTCGAATAGGGTTTCTCATAAAATGTCTCGAGAAATTCAATTTTGGACCAGACTTCATTCGCTGGGTTAGAGTTTTCTACAAAGATATAAAAAGCTGTATCATAAACAACGGCCTAACTTCAAAAACGGAAGGTATGTGGATTGGTTCATTTAGAGGAAAAATGGAAGAACCATTTAGCATCAAGTGGCCTAAAACCCCGATCAAAGCTTTAGGAGTTTATTTTACATACGATCCGAAACTTCTAAAAGAGAAGAATTTTATTGAAAGGCTTGACAGTATCAAAAACCTTATTAATATACGGTCTTCGAGAGGTCTATCTCTTTATGGAAAAGTAACAATCAAATCCTTCTTGATCTCGAAGTTTGTTTTTGTTTGCTCTATATTGCCAACACCAAAAGAAGTAGTAAGTGAACTGAATCGATTACTTTCCAAGTTTCTGTGGAACGGTGTAGATAAAGTAACTCGTGTGTCTGCAATAAATGGTTTAAAAATGATAGATGTTGATTGCATGATTAGATCTTTGAGGTTAGGATGGCTACAGAGAGTATTTAATGATTCAAGTGCTACATGGAAGAGATATTTTCTTTATCTGTTAGAACACGTTGGAGGCATCTGCTTTCTCAGCTGCAACTTTGATGTCAAAGATTTTAACTTACCCTCTCCATTCTACTATGAACTTCTGCAATGGTGGTCAGAATTTCGCGATACCTTTGCCGAAGAAAAGGATTATCAAAAAATTATTTGGAACAATAAAGAAATAAAAATAGATAACAAACCGGTCTATTTCAAAAATTATCGCGAAGCAGGAATTACGTACACGCATGATCTTCTTTTTTAACCGGGATATAAATGTCGCCTTCAAAAGATTACTATTCTCTGCTTGTTTCCAGAAAGGCTCAACACCCCAATATCACCGTCAAATTGCAGAGGGATTTTGATTTTACAATCGATCAAATCAATCGAATTTTCTTATTACCACATTCTGTTGCACTTGAATCCTATGAAAAAGCTTTCCAATATAAAGTTATAAACTCTATTCTCTATATAAATTATGTAAAATTGGTTACAAAAGCAACGATTTGTGTACGTTTTGTAAAACTGAGTCGGAAACCTCAGATCATTTCTTTTATAACTGTTCACACACTGGACAATTCTGGACAGATTTTGCATCATATTGGCACCTACTATCAAAACATCAAACCACCTCTCCCTAAAAGATGTTTTAGTTGGGATATTTTCAGAAAAAAAAAAATGCCCTTTACTTGATCTTTTAAATTAGTTCGTAATTATTGGAAAATTGTTCTTGTGGGACTGCAGAAGAAGTCAAACCCTTCCTAAAATCGAGGGGTACAAAGCCAAAATTAAAATAAAGTATGACATAGAAAGTAAAATTACAAAACAAAAATATTTTAATAAAAAATGGATAATTAAACCTATGTAATAGATATGTATTATTATTACTATTATTATTATATCAATGTTACTATTTCTAATGTTGTCTTTGTGCGTGTGTAATTGACTTTATAATTTTATAGATTGTAATTTGGAATGTAACTATTAACATGGTAGGAAGATTTATATTTCTTACTAATTAATTCAAATCTATTTATTTATTTATTCATTATACAATAACCAAATCAATGCGGGCGCTCTGATTGGTCAATCAGCTGTGGGTTATTGTGCCGGTAAACCCACGGAAAAATCGTGCGTCTTCTGAATTATTATATAAAAGCAATAGACCACAAGTTTTCTATGGGTTATAGGCTGGTAAACCAATTGGGATGCTGGTAGAACACTCAAAGAATTCGTAAACCACTTGCCTGCGGCTCGTGGTTTACAAATTTTTCTCGTGTTCTACCAACATCCCGCGTGATTTATCAGCTTATAACCCACAGAAACTTGTGGTCTATTGCTTAAATAACCCACAGAAACTTGTGGTCTATTTCTTAATTCATTCATTCATTTTTTTTAAGATCTAAAATGTATGTAACTCTAGATTTAATGTGTGTATATTAATGTTCTATTTTGTAGCTGCAATAAAATTAATTTAAAAATAAATTGTAGGACAAAGTTAACCATTTGCCACTGCATTTTTAATTAACACAATATGTTAATTCCTACACTTCCAGTTGGACCACTTCCCAAATAATTTACTTCCCAGTAATGCTATGGGAATCACTGTTCAGCCAATCAAGAGCACATTTTACCTCTCCCCCCCCCCCCACTACCCACTTCAATTAGCTGGAGAGGTACTGTGAGGGTAAAGTGTTTTGCTCAAGTACACAACCCTATGACCTCAGCTGTAAGACTTGAATCCTGACTCCTCAATCCAGAATTCAATTACATTACCTTCATTATCTTTCAAAGTTTCTTGTACACTTGAACTGTCCCTATTGTCATTGTTGTGATCTATCATTCTTTTCAGGGCCACAAATGCTGCTTCCCTGCATAAAGAGGCTATATCAGCACCAACATAACCTAATGTCAGTTCAGCGACATGTGTGAGATCAACCTCATCTGACAATTTCAGGGATTGTGTGTGAGCTTTTAGGATAGACAATCTCTGCATAGCATTTGGCACTCCAATCACAACCTGAAAACACAATCAAATCATTCAAGATATTGGACGTTATGTCAAAAAAGAATATAGCAATAGTAGTAATGAATAGACAAAAAACCTACAGTAGGCAGATTTCACATAACACTGACTAAAAAGAAGTTGAATTGTGTTAGACTTCTCAATTACTCATTGAAAAGTAACCAAGCTTAAACAAAGAAAAACATGATATTTGAATATCTGATCTTAATAACCATTGATTTTTATGACTTATTTCCCTGTGTTCTTCTCAGTATTAACTTTGAATGCATAAATATAACAAACTCTTGAGGCAGTGTTTTACCACATATCCAAATGCCTTGAAATTTGTCAAAATATTCTTGTCTGCATGTCATAACTTTGCCTCTCTACGTTTTAGTTAAAAATGTGGTAAGGCATGGCCTCTCATGTTTGAAATATTACTGAAGACCTGGGTGTATTCCTTGACAATGTCCATATAGTTTTCTTTCATCTATGTTTTAACAATTTAAGCTACCCCTAACCTCTCTATCAAGTCTGCCTGGTCTTCGCAGTGCAGGATCAATAGCATTTGGTCTGTTTGTCGCTCCAATAACGACAAGTTGGCCTCGAGATTCTAAACCATCAAGAAGAGTAAGAAGCTGGGCAACTATTCTATTCTCTTGTTCATTTCCACTGCTTCCTCTCTTTGGGCACAGAGCATCAAGTTCATCAATGAATAAAATGCATGGGCCATGCTGAGAAGCATTCCTGAAGGAAAGGATGACAAGTATTTCAAAGCATGATAACTAGGATTTTTAACCTCTTTGCTAACCAATACACATCGTCTACCCCTGTGCTACAGGACTAAGATAAATGTTTAAACACTAAAACAATATTATCTTCTCTTGATTTCTATTATAATAGTAGAGTGTTTCTGGCAAGGAATTTATCGGCTGATAGCTGCCCCTTGGAAATTTGAAACAAATATTTGCCTGAGAAGCAGAGCTTCCAGGGCAAATATGCTAGTTTTAAGAACATCAAATTTCCAAGGGGTAACTATCAGACTGATAGTTCTGAGACATAAATACTCTATTGCCTTTACTGTTCACCACCAATTTTTTGTCTGTGTGCTAGTTCAAAAATCAATTGATTTTCAACTTTTTGAGATGAAAGCTGTGAAAGCCAAATGGACAATTTGAAAAACAAAACAGACAAAACGTTCTTAATGCAATTTCAATTGTTTATTTTCTACAAATCTGCATGTTTACAGAAAAAAACTTTCATGGATGTGTACTATCCATTCAGGTATTTTCTGCAGATGGGCACTATGGGCTGGCAGTGTCTCTCTGCAGATGAACACTTTCACATCACATGATCAATTTAAACCAAGAAGATGTAGTGGTGAACTGTAATGTGTGATAGTTGGCTTGGGCTGTGCCCTCATCTACGATCACATGATAGAAATTGAGGTCAAATAATGTAATTCTTTAAAAGAAATACAAGTAGAAGTTTGGAAGAACTAAAAATACTATGAGAACACGAGCTAACAGGCAAGTGTTTCCACAGCTTTTTTGAATTCTCCCAAACTTTGATTAGTATTAATTCTACAACTTGATAGAAACACTAAAAATATGTTTTCTATTACTTTTAGAAAATTTGGCTCTGAAGAAAAGAAAACGATCATGAAATATTCAATGATCTTTGGTCACACCAGCTTGTGTGAGTCCTGTTTTTCTATCCAGTTATAGAAACACGGATTTAAATCAATTAGTGCACACATTTTTGGGGAGCTATTTTCTAAGTCATTTTGGTGCATGGTCCTGTTGTTCTATCAATGACGAAAATTCGCAAATTTGGTTGAAAAATTTCCATTGACTGACTGTTCTTTCTCCAAAATTTTTTGGAAAAGCCAATCTTTGTTACCTTGCAATCTCAAAAGTTTTCCTCAAATTTTCTTCACTTTCTCCTGGTTGTGGCCCAAACACATCTGTGCCATTCAGTGTTATTAACTGTGCGCCGCACTGTGAAGTTACACCCTGAACAAGAAGAGTCTTCCCAACCCCTGGGGCACCTTGCAGTAAAATTCCCTTAGGGCACCCAAGTCCTAAATGACCAAAGCACTTTGGGTACTGAAAAGGATAGTTTAACACTTCTTGGAGTTCTTTCACTGTATCATCAAGACCTGCTAGGATCTCACTGTCCTTTTTTTCAAACTCACTTCCTCTCCTGACTGACTGAACAATAATTTTTGTTTTATCAGTGACCTGCACTGGGTTATCCTCTAGAGACTGGGTCGAGGGTTCTGTGGAGAGTATCGAAATCTTTTCGACTTCTTTAGATGAGCCCTGATTGTTTCGAAATTCCTTCGGCTGAATTAAGCATCCCTGCATAACGATACAACCTCTTAATAAATAGCCACAAACTCTTTCCCTCTTCATTTCCCTTGCAACTGCAGTCAAGTTGTGATCAAAATATTCAGATCCTTTGCGAAAAAATAGAGACACAACAATGCTTTTAGCATCCACAGGCTCAACGATAACAATATTCTTTTCTGATATGTTCTGCCTGTAACAAGTATCGTTCATCTTGCTCGTATTCGCGCTGTTCGGAAGGGTGACAAGTGAATCATATTGAATAACAGAGTCGTTTCCATTAGTTCTTGGCCACAAGGAACAAAATACAAATCCAGAGTCAACTGTTAGTCGAACCGGGGAATTGATCTTTCCGCCAATTGTTTCAATTATTCCTGGTGCAATTCGACATCTACCAGTGTTGAAATCTTTCGCTTCACAGTAAACACAACTTAGTTGAAATTCAGTCGTCTGGTCGGCCATGTTGTTTGACTATGTGTACCATGTGTGACGCGCGGTTATTTCCATTCTTTGAGGGGTAGTGTCAGTACAAGTAAGATCGTAATGTAGCTTTTAGGTTGAGCTGATTGACTGCCATTGTCTCTTAGGATTTTCTTTAGGTAAACTTACATGTAAGCTTAAGCGTTGAATAAATGCTCGAAAGATACGAAAATCTTTCAATTTTTCACGTTGAACGCTCTCGCTACCCCCCTTGGTAAAGAAGAATAATCTGTAAGGACTGCGGGCTCACAAAGAAACAAAATGGCGGCAGCGAGATGTCTTGGACTTCTGTTGACAAATCAAGTTTTATCAACTAGGATTTCAACAAGGCTAACAGCTCAGTCAACAAGTTTATTTTCAAGTGAATCAGGTAATCAGCTTTTTTTAATTGGCTCTATATCGCGTGGTGGGGCAACCCTAAATATCCGCGATCCGGAATTATCCACAAATCAAAGAAAAGAAGTTCTAGAAAATATGCGAAAATAATGTTGCGTAGCTTTTCCCTGTAAAATAATGAATGCTGGGCCACTTCGAACCACCTGTTTTACATGTGTCAAGATCTTTTGAAGAACGAAATATTTAAGCAATAGACCACAAGTTTCGTACAGATATGATCTTTCAACTCTCACGGTTTTGCCGTGAGCCTCGCGATTTTTTGTCATTTTTCAAGGTCTCACGACAAGTCACAAGACTCCCAATCTCATGGCTTTTTGGGAAAAATCTTTCTGAAATGATATAAATAAGTTGTTGAGTAAAAATGGGTGTCCAGTCGTTTCGATACAAAGCCATTTCGATACAAGTCGTTTCGATACATATCGAAGTCGTTTCGAAACACATCTTAAGTCGATTTGATACAAGCCGAAGTCGATCACACTGCACGCCCAGCTGTCTGGGCCGCACAGGCTCCATACAAACAAGGCAGTTGCAGTTGATAATCTGTCAGCTTTGTTTATTAAGCTTATCTAAAGCAGCAGCAAAGTTTCTTTAGCGAATCAAAACTGTAGTTTAGGTAAATGGAGGTTGTATCGTATCGACTTAAGATGTGTATCGAAACGACTTGTATCAAAACGACCATAAACCAACCTAAAAATGGAATGAAATTAATTTTATCCATAGTAGCAATTGAGTGATGACGGTCATTGATGCAAGTGCGGCTGCAACACTACTACAACAGAGACCTGAAAAAATTCAGGCTCTGCGATGCCGGTGCAATGCTCTCCCAACTGAGCTATCAAAGCCACATGAGAGCGTTCGTATACGGGTTAGCCCCTTATATCGACGTTATACTTGGCCCAAGTATAGGAATGCTAGCGCCATAAAGTGATATACTAGTAAAAAAACACTGTACTTACTATTTTTTTTTTGTACTGAGCTGTGATTTTTGCTTGTGCTAAATAACTTATATTGTTTTTCTCTGCATCTGTCCACCACTTTGAAAGGGGAGTAGGCCCTGGGAATGAGGTTGGTGTCTAGTAAAGGGGTTTGATTGGGGATAAAATAGACTCTCAATATTTTTTGTGGAATCTCCAGATTTTTTTTCTTGGCTTTCCAGATTTTCCTTTACCAGGGATTGGCAGGTCTGTAAACCACACAGGATTTTGGGAGAGCACATGCAGAATTCGTAAATCACAAGCCACAGGCGAGTGATTCACAAATTCTTTTAGTGTTCTTCCAACAAATTTTTTGTTCCAATCTTGAAATCTCAGAGGCGGTTTGAATGAGTCTCTTAATCTTGTTTTATTGTGTTTCTTTGCGTCTCAGATTCTCAAATTTTTGGCCGTGAGGTCTCGGATTTTTGTTTTTTGGCCAACAGTTTAGATCAAAACCATGATAAAATTGCTTATTTGATTAAAAACATACGATAACAGTCTCGAATATATAGGTGCAACAAGCCAGGTTTTTAAGTCATCATGGCGTAACATTTTGGAACTCTTGACTTATCAATCATATTTATTTATCTTGGAATATCATGTAGCTCATGTCTCGCTGCAAACAGTTTTCGAAACTTGCTCGGATTTTCGCAAAATAAAGTCTCGGGCTCTGTTTTTGTTAAAACTTTAAAGTCTCGGTCTAGGATATTCAAACAAGGGTCTTGGCACCTTGGTGTCTCGCCGAGTCTCACACATTTTACCATTCGCCACCCCTGGTCTACTCACAGAGTTGCAAAAAAAAACACATTTAGAATACAATTTCGTAATGATTGTATGTAGGTTTTGCGAAGTGTGAATATAATTTGTATTTTTATGTAAAACATGACTAAGCCTTTGCATTTTTACGTGAAGCTTTATTGCTTGCTTTTTTCTGTGAACATGAAGCTGTTTTTGGAATCTTTTGTGATGCGTGAAGAGGCCAATTACTTACGCGTGAAACTGTTTTCGGAAGAGGTATAGAGGACGCTCCACTTGGTCACGCTGCCATGTTTGCACCCTATTACATTGAATCATTTTCCAGGTTAATTACTGTAAAACTCTGCAAACTGTGAACACCAAAAATATATAAACAATGTTGTTGTCTAGCAAGGAAAATGACAATTATGCAGGTGAAAACTAAACTGTAAACAGCAATGTTAATTAGTTTGTGGTTTTGAGGTTTGTTTGTTTGTTTTGAGGGTCGCTGTGAAATTAGTCAATGGTCAGGATGAACAAAAGTATTCTCAGTTTTTTTGACTTGCACAATGAGAGGTTCTATGAGGATTGAATAAGCATGTTTTTGAACTACATATAGGTCAAGTATGGGCCAGACAGGGTATCGCTCAAACTGGCTAACAGCAAATAACTTGCTGTTAGCCATTTTGATTAGTGTTTAAGCATGACCTGTAATACTTGGGGGAGGGGAGAGCTCGGCAGGGGGGGTACTCCCAGAAAAATTGGGCGGGGGTGTGCGGCCGGTTTCCCAAAACCCTCACCCTAATTATGACCTGAATCTTACATCATAATCCTGTTTTGGATCTGCGTTTTAATTGGATCCCTAGTTCAGACCAATGTTAAATTACCATAAACGTAATTTGGAAAGGGCTTTGTTGATTTTCTTTTCGATTATGTTGAAAAAGCAGCTTCTAGGTTTAAGAACATACCCATATCAGGGCTAGAGTGCAAAAACCATACCCAATTTATGACCAAAATGGCCAAAATCAGCTAAAATCGATACCCTATCTATGACCAAAACGGCTGAAAAACCATACCCTTTGGGGCCGCACATACCTATATAGCCCTTATAAGGGAGTACCCCCCCCGGGGGAGGGAGAGTGGGGTTTAACCTGCTATACCTTGTCTTTCAGGAAAAAAATCAATCCTGATCTCATCATACTATGTAAATTTAGTCACATCCTTCAAAGGACACATGTCAGCCACCATATTTTGATTGGGCTCACTTGCAAGTAATCAGAAATTGTTTATGTGGTGTTTTGCTTGTTTTAGGAGGCAGTGAACAGAAGCTTTGCCAAGGTATAAATTATTTCAAAGAAGGGTCTGATCCACCTCTGCTACCAGACAGTGAATACCCTGAATGGTTATGGAACACTCTTCAACCAAAACAACCACTTGATGAAGAGTTTGCTGACCCTGACAACAAAGCTTACTGGAAAAGATTACGAAAGATGAAGATAAGACAGGCTAATGAGGCTAGGAGGAAAAAGAAGTGAGATCCTAAATTTGTGAACTGCTAAGAATATTCTTTTTTCTTTATTCTTGGTGCAAAAATGCAACAGTGAGTTAGTTTGCCCTGCAAATAGCTTCAAAGCTAGTCATGGCGGGGCAGGACCAGCACATGAATAACACAAGTTATGTAATAAAAACAAAAAATCTTAAACTAATAGAAAACCTTGCAGATTGCAGCTGAAGATAAATAAAATGCAGAAATTAAGTGATTTAGTGAAGAACAAACTTAAGTGGAGAGAGTAAGCTAAAGAAATGCCTTAAACACAGAAACAGTGGAGGTATTATGTAAGACTGAGAAGCTGCAAGTAATGGTCTTGATAATGATATATAGATCGTTTTCACATGATGTCATCACTTTCTAAAACTAAAGATCCACCAAAGTTTTTGTTCTCATCAGGCATAAGAAGCCGCATATCTACATCTGTTTACAATTTTATAGCTCAATAGTGTGCTTCGTTTGGAAACCAGAGCATTTTGAATTTCTGGATTATGTAGGTGTGTGACACAAGGCTACGATCGCCTTTGTTGAAAAGTATATACTTATCTCATGATTTTGAGCCCTTTTAGAAGTTAGAGCATTAGGAAAAGTGCTTGTGTAAATGCTTGCTTTTTCAGTAGTGATATTCAGTCGTCTAGATAGCCAAAGTAAGTTCCAGATGTTTACACTATTTTCCGGCCACCATATTGGTGTACCACGGATGTACACCAATATGGCGTTTTCATACTAGGCTCTGTAAATTTCTGCGAAAAATTTCGACAAATATCTGAAGTTTGGGGAAATGCACAGACCTAAAACTTGGACAAGTGTTTTATTTCTTTATCTTCTATAACATCACATTTTCTTAGCTTTTTGCACTCAATAGTTTTTTATTTATTTTTTATTGCGTGACAGTGAAAACGATCTATTGGCACTTTGTTGCAGACTATGCATTTTGCATGTTCAACACAACTTGTTGCAGACTATGCATTTCAACATGTTCTGTTGAACTATACAGCGAACTTGATTCCAGGAGAAACAAAGCTACAGTGTATTCATGGTAGTAAGATTTGATTTTCTACCTTTATCAATGTTTTCTGAAGCTAGAATAAAGTTTGTGTACTGTCCAACTACATGTGCCATAATGATTAATTTAGGTCCCTCCTTCCAGTAAGCCTCCCTTTCAAATAAACACCCCATTCCACTGAAGCACCCTTATTCTAAAATTAAAAAATTACAGCACCATCTGAGTATGCATCAGTGGAGGTTCATCTTGCCTAACTGTTCACATACATTTTAGTTTCTCGACTACTATGTCTATGTGAATGCACAATTCCTTCAAATGATTGGTCTCTTCATGTTTTGGTTTGAACATTCAGTTCTTTCTCACAAATGAAATAATCTCCCTGTCTCAAGGAAGCTCTGTCCCTTGAGGTACCAAAAGTAAAGGAGCACCCAGGGTGCTAAATCGTAGTAAAAATGAAGGAAAGGTGAAGAAGACTATTTTCCCCAAAACTTCGTGTACGTATTAAGGACCACAAGAACTCGCCATATGGTAAGTTTCATCGATTTTTATTTCCATTTTCTAGCAAATTTTCAGACCTAAACTTCGCCTCATATGTTTTATATAATTTACCCGTGTTATGTCACGTGTCACGCACAGTGAGCCTGGGTTACCTATGGCTGATTGTAGCCTGCGAAAACAGCCGCCCTTTTTCTTTTTTTATTTATTTATAGTCCTTCTTCGCTCTCGGCTTCGCAGGCTAGGCTGATTGAAAAATATTATCATTTCAATGACCTAGAAAACACAACAGCATTCGCATTTTCTTTTCCCGGTAGTCTGAGCCTGAGGAAAGCCGCTTTTTGATCCCCTGGATGTCATGTTCGTTCAAGAAAACAGAAAGTGCCAGGCCGCCCTGGTTAACGTCCGCGCTCAAAAAGTGTGAGACTCGAGCGACTGGGTTCAAGGGATCACCGGTTCAAGCATTGGCGGCTGACTTTGCGGCTTCCATGTCAATTCGTTGTCGCTGATTTCTAAAGGTAAGGGAGTCTTTAGAATACTTTTCTTCATATCAAGCTAATCATAATGATAAATGGGATCAGCTCACTTCGTCTAACGAAATGAAGAAATACATCAAACAAGAAGCAAGCCTGCAAAAGGCAAGGACACGCACGCCATCTTTGAAGCACTTTGTTGTCCTGTTTTCTGCAATGGAAAGCGGCGGGGCTAAATTACCGGTCACAGGTCACAGGACAAGTCACAACTTACAGGTCACTGGTCACAATAAAAAAATACTTGTGAATTTGCGGTGAGTTCATATTTGGTTCGTATCTATATATTTCGTATTAACCTACTAACATGTACTAACCCGATGATGTCTTATTTCTCCAAGATATTCCTAGTTTGAGATTCAAGAACTATTTTAACCTAAATGTTCGACTTTAAACTTTTCTCGTGTTGCTGTTCACGTTTCTCAAGTTGGTGGTTTTTATATAAGGGTCTAGGGATGAACCCTTTGCACAATCATAAATCATTTGACCGTATTTGGAATTGTAATTGAGTATTTTAAATTTTTGATAATGAACACTTCGTCAGTTCTTTAAGCACTGAACTCTAGTGAACGTTAATGTAACGTTATAAAATTGTTTTCTTCCACGACGATTTTAAACATATAGCGATACTCACCGTTACGTCACCAATTGTCTTTAATGTGCCAACCAGAGGGTTATTGGCTGTCAAAACAAAGGATTCTTTTGTTCTGTGGTTGGCAAAATTTAAATATCAAAAGACTTGATTGTAAACAGCGAGTATCGCTATAGTGGTGTTTCCATCTGTAATTTCAAGTTAGCAAAATAAATAATACAGTATTGTGTTACTGTGTATCAGAGGTTTAATTTTGACTCTTACGTGAAATCAACATACCTACACATTTGAATCATTCAAAATTATAGAACAAAAACACCCAACTACTTTCATATGCTCCATGCTTATTTCGTTCACTGTTTACAATAATTTTTCTTATATACGGATGGAATACCATTTGGGGATTTTTAGGGTATTGCCTGATTTCAAACAGTGAAGGACTAGGTACGAGTCTGCAAATTATGGGATTAGCAACTATTGATCCACATAGTCATAAACTGCAGACCAAGTTTCACAAAATCCTCAAGTTTGGTATATATAGACCCAATAGTAAGCAAGATACAGCCATTTGAAAATGTCACAATTAAAAAAATATATATATATGACCATCCGGATGCTGTCCAACACAGCGTCCGGATGCCCATATATATCTTTGTTAATTTTGACGACAACAACAGCTTTATTCATCCCTTATTTAGACCTCTAATCCCTTATTTATCCCTTATTTAGACGTTTTTAATTCTCTGTATCTCAGTCAAAATTAGCCTCATTAACACCAAACTTGGGGATTTTGTGAATCTCAGCGTGTTCTTTCTGACTATGTGGATCAATAGATGCTCCATAATTTACAGACTCGTACCTAGTCCTACACGGTTTGAAATCAGGCAATGGTAAGGGTTAAAAGAATAGACAATATACCAAGGAATATAGTCACTTTTGATGCGCCTTGAGTCACTATTTCAGCAAGATTCGATCGACATCTTGGCGGTTAATCGCAATAAAGAAGGGTCTTTTTTCATAAAAGACACATCTACATGATCTGATCGCATGGTAATAAAATGCACACAATGCTGTTTCACTAACCGATAGCTTTATGTGGATAAAGAATGGCAACAAAAGTACAAGATCTAGAAAACAGAAAGAAAGCAGCAACTCTTCTCATACTCAGCCATCTTTGCAACCATGTGCTCGACTACTAATCCGGAGTAGGGTGGATATCAGGGCTATTAAAGAGATCATTAGTAATGTCCCAGTAAACCATTAGCAAAACATTGTTACTAGAACAAGTAGGGCTAAAGAATCTTGATAAATTCGGATTTCAAGGATATTGAAATCTTAAACAAGGAATCTTAGAGAATTGGGACGACATTAGCGGGTTAGTAGGGATAAAATAGAGAATAGAAACTAAAAAATATGAAGTAAATAGATATGAACTAAATATAAACTCACTGCAAATTCACAAGATTTTTTATTGTGAACTGTGACCTGTAACCTGTGACCTGTGACCTGTACTTTAAACCCGCCGAATGGAAAGTCACAAGAATGGTCACTCAACAGTAGTAGTCATGTCGTTGAGAAATATTGTTATTTTGTTAAAACAATGAAGTGATTCATGTAAAATATAGTGAAAAACAGGTCGTTTGGCCGTCATATCATTAAACATAGAGATTTTGCCACAAACTAAAATAGCTGACGCTTTCCATCGACAAGCTATCTGGCAGTGTTTCCATTTATCTGAACATGCCAAGAATGAAGGCAAATACATGTATCATAATCTCACAGGCGGCCCAGATGTTGGATACGATCAGTACGGGACATTATGCAGTTGGTGATTGCGTTACAATTTAGCCTTTGAAAGGACAATACATGATGCTTCAAAAACTGCTCTAAATGTTATGTGTAGAAAATAATTTAAATAGGACTGGATTGCCTTATGTTTTTATTGCATTTTTTGTCTCTTTGTTCCTGGAGTTGGTTTAGAGCCGCATAGGGGAGTCTTTTTTTCTGGCTCAATTCTGGCGGTTTGCTTCCCCTAAAAAGAAACTAAGGCAGGTGACCTACTGGCTCAACGGCCAGCACTCAAACCTCTGTAAATTCCAGGGGCGGATCCAGACCTTGAGTTAAGGGAGGGGCCTGGTCTTGATTTACTTGCCCTTCTGGCTTTTCTCCCTTCTGTCATTTCTTCTTTTTTTACCCAAAATAGTGGAGCAGGGGGGGGGGGAGGGAGGGGAGGCAGGCCCCCTAGACCCCTCCCCTAGATGCGCCACTAAATTCCATGAAAATGGTTCCAAGGGTGCCAGAGGTTTTCTTCTCTCTTGGCAGGATCTCGATCGCAGCTTTGCCGCTCACAATTGAAGCTTTGCTACAATAAAATAAACCTCTGGCACCCAGGTTACAAAAATGTTCTCATCTCACTAAAATTGCCTCAAGACAGCTGTCAATAACTCTTCTTTCTATGTGCTTCTCCTAAGGTTCCAAGGTTTATCTTCGCTGCCTGGGATATGCCGGTTTTCCAGCTCTAGGTTTCCATTTCTGCTCTGTCTCAAAAGTATTGCCGATCATCTTGGCCACAGGAGACTAGACCATTTCTGTGGAAATTTACAGGGCTTTGAGTGTGGGCCATTAAATAAAACATGCCTATATGGCACTGTTAATAACCACCTCCAGGAACACAGAGACATACAAATAATGCAATACAAACATAAGGCAAGCCACTTTCATGAGAAGTGTTTTTACATGTACTTGTAGCATTTAGAGCAATTTTTGAAGCATTCGGATATATTGTGAAGCAATCGCCATCAGCATAATGTCAAGTATTGATCATATTCAACATCTGGGTCACCTGTGATAATCTGAGTCAATCTTGTTTAGCCTGCAAACACTGACGGAGTTTGGTAGGATATTCAAAATTATATGGATTTAAGCATAATTTATGATGAATTTGTGCAAACAAAATGCAAAATGAACAATGCTGTTCTATTCCTCATATTGCTCCATATTCAGAGGAAATAAATTCAAAGCGAAAAATACTATGAAGAAAACAAAGAAAAGAGAGAGCTTGAAAAATGGTTTAGTGACATTTTGCCTGAATATTAATGTTTGAAAGGAGAAGGAAGACTCATGGCTGAATGCAATAGAAAGAAAAATTGTGTTCTTAAAAGACTAACTGAATTTCAAAGCAAGATTACGCCAGCAGCCAATATTCACCTTATGGACACTCTTTTAGATAACTGGCTGAAGAATAATCCTTATTACTATAGATATGATACATATTTTGTTTAAGCCAGTTTGATTACATTTAACCTTTTGTCATGTACAAATCCAGCCATGTTCATAATTTGCCAACTGCATCACTGTCTAGCACATTATCTTTACAGTCTTCTACAAGTTTTTGTTTCCAAACTCACTCTCAACTGCATTAATCCGTGAAGGAGAAAAGAGTGTTTTCTTTTATGGCATCAGTAGTACAAGAATCACTTTGAGTGAAAAAAAAAATTATTGAAACATTTTGATTTCATTTGCTTGGTTGCATAGGGCAACCCACCAAACAAACTTTCCTTCCTTATGCTACACACACATCACATGGGGAAGAAATAAATAAAAGGTGTCAAAATCTATTGATACATTGTAGCAGAGCTCTGGCGGCCTGAAGAGCCGCCAAATGGAGCCCCATACTCATATTGGAAAGAAAAGGAAACCCACAAGTTGATTTTCTCATGGTTATCATTGCTAGCGGTACTGCTTGTGGGTGCATACGCATGACGGTGACAGTGGAGTCACACAAGATGGCGGCCATACTTCGAATAATAGGTTGACAGAGACATGCAACCTTGATTTACTTTGCCTAGTTCCTAGGCCTCAATATCACGCCTCGGTCATTCGTATCGGGTCACGTGGTCCGGGGCCAAAAGTGTGGCCTAGACAAAAATCCGAAAAGTGAGACAATTTGTCTCACTTTTTCACCGAGCCGATTTCGTCTCGCGGGAGGGAATTCTCTGAACATTTCTGGGAGAGGGTTCGCAAGAGAAAAGCGCTTTAAACTCCTCGCTTTTGGTTTAATGTTAATTGGTCAAGTTAAAAGGTCTATTTGGATCCAAACGGGCATTTATTGGGTCGGAAGCATCGCCGCTTTAAAACCACTGTCTACTGGCAAATACTGATTCTTCGAAATATTTAAGTTTCTATTACATGTAACCGTAGCGCTTGATTAAAGAAAACAAAAATATACCGAATTTCCTTAATTCTGTTTGAAGAGTAAGTTACAGTAGCTTTCTTAACAACTAATTCACTTGCAGCGCTGTCTTGTAACCAACAAGTTTTACGGCAGATAATTACCTCGCGAAATTAAACTTAGCCTTGCATGTAATTTCTGTGCGTACATCTCTCAATGAACCACTTAACCACAGGCTTATTTACTAAACAACGAAATACTACAGCAACCGTTTCTAGAATTATCTTTAATATACATGACATGTTACATGTAAGGAGATGAAAAACAACAAGTCAAGTTCCCCTGGCTCCTGACAAAATACTTCATCATGACAAGGGCTACAATACTGATCTCCGTGACACATAAATATTTCAACAGATTTGTAAAATCAAATTCGTACAGGAGCGAAATATTTTTCCAGTTTAAGGCTTAAAAGAGTCGAAACTACTACATGTAAAACATTCTGCAATTGAACAGAATTTATTAGTACAGGTTACATGTTAGCAATTGAAACTTGATAAATTGGTCGCTCAGGTTAACAGTTGAATTACATGTCATATAAAGAGTTTGTATTACAACTGAGCATAACAATTTTCTAACCGTAAGTTCTAAGGAAGTTGCTCTTCACTACCAAACTGCGGCAAACTTGCTAGAAGCAATTTCCGATTTCATTCCAACGAGTTGCGATAATCAACATCTTCTCCGACTGAGTTATTTGGTGAGAATGATTGAAGTTGGCCGGATAGCAAAGCCGATCAGGTAATAAGCTCCTTTGGCTTCCTGCTGCATGTAAAAGTTACAAAAGACCAGGAATATAATTCCCTGAAGTTCAGTCACAATCAACAAACTTCTGCGCTGATTCAAATGCATGCGCACTCTGTTATTGTCTAGGCTACTCTGGGTCGTTCGTCTGAATTACGTCACCAAAATCAATTGACCGCAAAGGCCTGGGAGATAGCCGTACAGGAACTAGGCAAGGTTGACATCATGTTATGATTAATGGACACCTGTCAAATTAAGTTACCTGCTGACCAGTATCACATGACCATTTTGTGGGCTCAAGTCTATAGCTCATCGAGGTCACATGTTTTATTGAAGTTGACTGCTGACCAAGTGCTGGTTTTTCGATTGGATCGCGGGCTCACAGGTAGCCAGGTTCTTCAGAAGCCTGTTAACTCTAATCCAGGTTTAAAATTAAACCAAAATATAATGGAGTTTTAAGTGTGTCAGGATACAGCTACAGTACATCTCAAAGTTCCAGTTATCCAGACTCATCATCTAGGTTTCAACATAAATTTTAATTTTTCTTCTTTTGGCAGACAAACATAAGCATTTTGGCCAGTTCTTCAACCAGTTATCAGGTGTCAAAGATGGTGAACAATCTCTTGCTGGAATGAAGTCATATACATGCAAGTATTGTGAAAAGTGCTTTAGCTACTTATCAGATTTCAAACGACATGAAAGAACTCACAGAGGAGAAAAGCCATATACATGCAAACACTGTGAAATGTGCTTTAGTAACTCATTAGCTTGCAAACAACATGAACAAACTCACACAGGAGAAAAGCCATATACATGCAAGCATTGTAAAAGGTCATTTAGGCAGTCATCACACTGTAAACAACATGAACAAACTCATACTGGAGAGAAGCCGTACTCATGTGCCCATTGTAACAAGTCCTTTATCCAGTTGTCAAACTGCAAGAAACATGAACGAACTCACACAGGAGAAAAGCCATATACATGCAATCATTGTGAAATGTGCTTTAGTACTTCATCATCTTGCAAGCGACATGAACGAACTCACACAGGAGAGAAGCCGTATACATGCAAGTATTGTGAAATGCGCTTTAGTAGCTCATCAGCTTGCAAGCGACATGAACAAACTCACAGGAGAGAAGCCATATTCATGCAAGCATTGTAAAATATGCTTTTGTAGCTCATCAGCTTGCAAGCGACATGAACAAACTCACACGGGAGAGAAGCCGTATTCATGCAAGCATTGCAAAAAAAACTTTAGCCAGTCGTCAGACTGCAAGAAACATGAACAAACTCACACAGGAGAGAAGCCATATACATGCAAGTATTGCAAAAAGTGCTTTAGCAAGTCATCAAACTGCAAGGCACATGAGCGAACTCACACAGGGGAGAAGCCATATACATGCAAGTATTGTAAAAAGTGCTTTAGCCAATTGGCACAGTGCAAGGAACATGAACGAATTCACACAGGAGAGAAGCCATACTCGTGCACACACTGTAACAAGTCCTTTAGCCAGTCGTCGACCTGCAAGGAACATGAACGAACTCACACAGGAGAGAAGCCATATACATGCAAGCATTGTGATATGTGCTTTACTATCTTATCAACTTGTAAGCGACATGAACGAACTCACACAGGAGAGAAGCCGTATACATGCAAGCATTGTAAAAAGGGGTTTAGCCGATCGTCAGCCTGCAAGCGACATCAACAAACTCACACAGGGGAGAAGCCATATATATGCAAGTATTGTAAGAAATGCTTTAGCCAATTAACACAGTGTAAAGCACATGAACAAACCCACACAGGAGAGAAGCCCTGTACATGTAACCAGCCCTTTAGTCAGTCATTAAGCTGCAAGAAACATGAAGAAAGACATGCAAAAGCCACCTTTTTCAAACAAAAGCAACATGATCGGGAACCAAGAACATTAACAACAGATTTTCAGGAACCAGCTAATACTCTTGGGGGCAAGAAATCCTGTATGTTGCCTTGTTTGGCCGAAAAAAGCTCAAGCCAAGTTGAAAGCCTGACCTGTTGGATTTGTCAGAAGGAATTTAGTAGTGAGACATCTGTCATCCAACATTATGACGAACATATGAAACAAAGGTGATGCTTATACGTTAACATCATTCTAAGGTGTAAGATAATATCCCTGTTATTTTTTAGTGTTATATTGCAACAAGATTTGTTTATTAATAACGAAAGTACGTCAGTCCTGAAAGGGTGTCAGTTATTTTTTAAATGCGCAGATTATACTTCTAGTCATTATAATTAGGACAAAAAGCTACACATGAGGGCACTTCAGTTGTAGTATATCGTTACATGAATTATTATTCAACTTTCATACACTGTAGGATTCTGATTTTCTGATTGGCT
>CM042755.1:4011697-4024681 GCA_022496165.2 Catalaphyllia jardinei | reverse complement strand
GAGTATGTCACTTGCTTTAATTGTTTGAAAGGAGTTACCTTTGTTGTCGATCAGTGTCAAAAATGTGCCAATTCCCCCCACCCCCCTCCAAAAAAAACAGGATGACCCACCGCTAAGGGGGAGCTGAAAATCGAACGACCCACCCCTTACCAAGGGTTCAAAAACTGATGACCCACCCCTTCTCTACTCCGGCCCACTCCACCCCCGCCCCCCAATACTTTTTGACCAGTCCCTAAATTGCAACCGGTGGATCGCTAAGGCGAGTGAAAATGAACTTCTGGCGAGCAAAATCTGCAACACGTTTTAAATTTCCAGTCTAAGGGTTTGATCATCCATTAAAAATCATTTAGGTAAAAAAATAAATAAAAAAAACGGGTTCAAGCTCAGATGTCGCCATCTCTCGCCATCTTAAGAACGGAGTTAAACCCTGGAACTGAGATCCCAAGATCTCCCCTAAAAACAACTTATAATAATAATTATTATACATTGTAGTCACGATCTGTCTTCTCATTGGCTAAAAGCCTACAATTCTGGGAAACAGCGCAACCTACAGATTATTCACTAATCTGTACCCTGCGTAACTGGCGGTTTAGCTGGTTGGGGTATATAGGGCCGTATAGAGCAAAATCCGCGAGATTAGTGAACAAGACGCCAAAAGGCGATTCCGTGGGATGCTTGGGCTAGGGAGCGTAGCATTGGAATGGATCAGTGTGAAGTTAAGTGCCATGATTAATCAGTTTGATCGGCCATAAAAATCACTGAGGAAACGGTGTTGAAGAAACTGTCACTGTGCTTAAAGTGGAAAATAGCGCAGGCCGGCGGAAAATTACTGGCAGAAGTAATATTGCAACGCGAAAAATGGAATTTGTTTTGAGGCTATATCTGTTACGTCGAGATCGCGGGAACTGCCGGAAAATCTTTTAAAGACATGAACGGTAACGCAACGTTTTACTTATTTAAATACTAAAATATTGCGAAGGGCTGTATTGCCGTCAATGAACGTAAGGAATCTGCCAAAACATTAACAGGCTAATATACTGATTGTCTGTTATATAATTAGAAGCTCTTTTGTATGAGAAAAGAACTGAAGTAGGCTTACTTGTGTGAGAGAAAAACGTAACGCACGGTAACGCAACTGGTATATTTCCATTGATAATGTTCCTTGTTTATTCAAGATAGCGAAAGGATTAAATTTTCCATCCATCAGAAGCATGAGGGATTCTTAACACATATTTCCCTTTGTGTTAATAAATGTTAACAGTGGAACACTGAAAATGAAATAAACGTCGAATGGAATAAACCTTCTCGCAAACACTATTTACATGTGCGATTCTGGTAAACATGTAAGCTCCATGTCAGCAAGAATCCTTGGGCAAGAATACACAAAACTTTACACATCACGTAGCATGATTGTCGACTCATGGACTGAATGAACTGCGAAAATTTCGACAGAGTAAAACTCTCAAGGCTTAAATATCTTCAATTGCATACCAACAAATATTGGAGCCAATTTTTGAATTGGTTGGTGTCGATATTTTCCGTGATGGACTCTTTGATTTGTGAATACACTGATGCAATGAATATCGTGTTTCAAAGTTGCTTCAAAACTTCTTGTTAATGTTTAGACAAAGCAGTTAGGGACGTTGGCCGGATGAACACGCAGGTTTGGTGCCTGACCCGTTGGTTCGTTTGGCAGGCTGAGTGAACAGTAAATTCGGTGCCGGTGCGTAACACGGAACGGATGATGTTCAATTCAATACACGATATCGAAATGCCAAATGGCTTACCTTCTGTTCATGTTTATTTCCTCTCCTTGCCAGAATCGCAGAATCGCGAAATGTTCCTTGCCCGAATCGCAGAAAGTAAGTATGCTTGGCCATGTTTGGAAATTAAAAAAAGTTTCAGCTGTCAATCAAATTTGCCGTTTTGCGTCAACGAAAGGGTTATCAGCCTCAGCCTTCGGCTTCGACTGATAACCCTTACCTCGACCTTGATTATTCTGGATATCACAAAAACCTCATCAGGTAATTGTTTATAAACACTTTATTTAGCGAGGGTGGCTCGGAATAGTTAAGGTAACTAACAAACTTGTGGCTCTCTATCTAAAAAAAGTCTTACAGAACTAAAACAAAGAAAGTGTACATGGAAATGTGAGTGTTGAAAATACAATGTACGTTAAATTCTTAACATGACTATCAGTAAAAACTAAGAATATCCATCTGATAAGAAGACGAATTGTGAATAAAAATAAAACATAATTTGAGAGCAAATAATAAGTCAAATGTTAAACTATAAAATGATGTAGTGTCTGTTGTACATCAAAAAGATTATTTCTATAATTATTCTTAAAAGATTCTAATGATACAGAATTCCTGAGTTCTAGAGTTAAGCTGTTCCAAAGTTGACAAGTAGTAACTGCGAATGCTCTACCGCCTTCAGTAATACGATTAAATCTTGGACAAATAAAATTAGTGTTGCCACTGCGTGGGGGGCTATGACTGAGTCTCACTGTTACTTATTTCCCTTATTAATGTAGCCTTTTTGCCACGTTGCACATCTTTTGCAGTCAGGCGAAGGATTAAGTGCTAAGAAATTCATTCAAGGTTTAGATTTATGATTTTTTTTCATTCGGAAGATGATATTAAACAGCAAACTCTGTTGAGAAGTCTACTTGTTACTTAGCACCGTCACACAAGCTCGTTCCCAGGGCTTTCTCCGCTGGATTAACCAGGGAAAAGGCCCTGGGGACAAGGTTGATCGTCACAGAAAAAAGCTGGTTGATTATCAACTGAGTTTCTGCCGATTATATCGAAAGTCATAAAAGCAATACCTAGACATAGATGGGATTATGTGAACTTGGGTAACTTATCAGCTTTTGCAATGATACGTACCTCAACTGGTTAATTTCGATACGGTAAAATGTCTGCGGCATTTTGGAAACATTCCTTCATGCAGTTTCTTCCTCTTTAAAAAGCGCGAAGACTTGACTGCGTCCCAGTACCTCTTGCGGTTAGTGTTAAAGGCGTTGTTGACAGAATGCACTGGCAGACTTCTTAGAGCACTGAACTTCTTCTGGAAGAAGCTGTAGTTCCTGGGTGAGCTGAAATACCTCGGTCCTCTTTTGCACTAATTCTGCATCTTTATTCCATATTGTTGGCTAGCAGTTGGTCACTTTCTGCCAGTAGGCTGCGAATACGTGCGTCACAAACCTCGAGAAGAGGCAAGGACGCGACAGACCTCACGGCTTCAAAATTTGTCCGTCTTCTCGTTTATGTAGAACGTGCCCAAGTTTCTCAATTTTAAACTCGGGAAACATTTTCTCGAAGGATGGTGGGCGGGGTGGATTCTCGATAGATGATAAGCGTGAACTGAATGTAGTCTAGCGGCACGCGTGTCTAAGATAATTTTTGTCAAGTAACATTAACATAATGTAAAGTGTATATGAAATAATTCATATTTGAACTGCAGTTGTAGATGCAAGTGAAGTGTGATCCTCGCAGTAAATTTTCCAATTTTAGCAATTGGAAAGAAGAAGCCTGAAAAATCAGGGCTTCAACATAATTAGCGCAAAGTTGGTTAGACCGAGATGTCAATGATGTCAACTGACCGAGAAGTTCAAAAATGCTTCGACATGATGTTTATTTGGTTTAAGAGTTGTTGTTGGTTTCTGAATACAGGTTTCATTAGAAATCTCATCCAAGTAATATGCCGCGCGTGTTACTCCTAGAAAGTTTCTGGGTAATTGAAAGTTTGTTGGCGTTTTAGAGACAAAAACGACGTATGTCAGTTGTTTGTCAACAACTTTCTGGTAAATCCAAAATTTAGTGCCAGAAGCCCAAATGTAGATACTCCGTTTGAAATCTTTCGATGTTCTGAAGAAATGTCTTTACTCGCAAAAAATTTGGAGCAACATTTTATTTAGGATTTGTTCGAAAATTCCCAACTTCCAGACAAAGTGGTTTTCTATTAGACTGAACCCTCCATAGTCTCCCCGGTAAATCTGTCATTGATGCAGGCTACTATATCCTCTGCCAACCCAGGAAGGGTCGATTTTGTCATCAACTGGTCATTGCCGACGGTTTTGAATCTCGCGCTGGGAGATTAATTATGGTATTTATATGCTAATTACATACATCTGATAAAACCAGCTCCATTCCCATCGCACGTCAGATTTGATATTTGCCATTTGCCGTCGGAAGGCGGAATCCTCTTGAAACTGAGAACTACTGAGCCACGTTGCAGACCCAGCGGGGAGTGAGGTACTCCCAGAAAGTTTGCCGCCCACTTTTCAAAACCCTTGCAAGACCAAAATCTGTGATTTTCCTTAACCTGTTTATGACCTGACCCTTAGGCCTAGTTCAGGCGTCGTGCTTCTGCCGTGCCGAACTTAGCGATGTGTGCCGTATCATTTCCTGATTCAATTGGAGCACGGTTGGATAATAAAAATTATTATTTCGCTCCCATGATTGGAATAAACCAGTTATCCCCCAGGAGAGGATGTTTAGTTGCCAATCGGTTTCCATAACAACGGTATAAAAGTGTCGTTACTTTTCAAACTCATTTTCTCTCGTCCTCACCAAATTGGCAAAAAGAATATCTAATGGATCTGGGGACGGGAATGAGTCGCAATCTTCTCGATGTAGTTCCCAGAGCCTTCGTTACTCGTGTCCTGGACAAGGGTAACAAAGTTTGCAATCTTTTTTGAATGTATGTATTTTTGCGCATGCTCACGAAAGTACTTGTACGATTATTTGTCCCACATGTCTTGCAGCATCACGTTACACATAAATCCGTTTCATCTGTAGACCGGTTATCTTTCTGGTTTTCCTTCAACACTTTATTCTTTGCCACACTGAACGGAACGCGATTTACAACGTTGCCATGTTTATACTTCTGGGATAACTGTTAGCATTCAATGCGCATACTCCGTATTGGAGAATTCTCCTCGTGGTCCCCTCGTAACTCCTCGCGCCAAATACATTGGTTTTGTTTGGCACTGCAGAGGCACGACGTTTCAATCGCTGCCGTGCCAGAGTCTCAGAGTCGTGTACCACGATAGAGCTTGTCGAACTTAATTGCTTTGCCGAACTTAATTCAAAGTTTGATTCAGATGCCGTGCTTTTGTCGAACTTAATTTCTGAATTTAGTTCGGCCCTCACTTAATAATTAATTAGTGCATGGCGAGACAGGGTCCAATAAAATACTCCGCGATTCTTGTGGATGCATTAGTGCATTGTGAGCTTCCCCTCTAAATAGGATTGGCCATGTGGTGATGACAAACGACAGAAGGTTCGACCCACCCTCCTCCCCTGGTGTTGGTTGACCTTGTATCCTCGCTGTCTACTTCTTACTAGAACAGTCCGCGGAACTCGCCCATAACTTAGTTTCGCGATGGGGCAAGTATAAATAATAAATATTTTAACAAATTCGACATGCCCACAGTTAGCTAGCTAATCTAGGTGGGTCATGTCTTAACTTCTTAACTAAAAAAAAAAAAGAAAAAAAAAGAAAAAGAAAAGAGAAATAGCAGGTATACAGAACTAAATTTTGCCGGAGCGCTCGCTGAAGCGTCTCTATTCCAGTTGACGCCAAAATCATGGTATCAGCAAACTGCCCAATCATCGGAGAACAAGTTGCTGTTAATTATGTGGCACTATAGGTTACCATAGCAATAATATGACCTGCTAAACACACCCTTAATTTTAGCTTTAAGCGCTTATAACTCAAAAACGAGCTCTGTGACACCCAACCTCCCAACAGTCGTGTGTAAATCATCGTTATCGTATCGTATCTTATCGTATATATCCCTTACATGGGAGTACCATCCCACCCCCCGGAGGGAAGGGATCGCAGATGCGCTTGACAAAGTTAGCCGTGAAGTCTTCTTTCTGTTCCTTTATGGCAACATTGATTTACTGACAATTGGCATATCGTGACATGGATGTGCATTGTTTGTTGTTGTTGTTTTTTATTTCCTCTCAACCAATTCATTCTTCTCTCATAATTAATGGTTTCTGTTCTGACTGGCTCGTGAGACATTTATTTTATACCTGAATTTACAAAAGAGAATTGAGAAGAGAGGACACCCCGCATAACAAGTTTCTATTGTCTGGGCCAGCGTAAACTTTGAACACATCAGTTCTTATGTAAATCTTCTTATCTGAGTTGTTTTGAAATTTAATTTTGATCAGACACAAAGTTCACTCGCATATATTGTAATATGCACCGCAGAAGTGTTAATTATTTATATTATGTAGTCGAACTGATGTTTTAACGTTTGATCGCGCCTATTAAAACGCTTTTCGACTTGCAGGTAACCAAGCATTCTTTCAGTGGAGTGCTGGTGTATTTATATGTTAATGCCACAAAAAATTTGCCTTTTATTGAATTTAAGACAATAACCTTAGCTCCTCCCGGCCGAAGCTGTCTGACAGGGCGGAACCAATCAACAACATAAAGGCCATCTTTGGTTTCATTTGAATATTTTTATGCATGATTATAATGGCGGAGACATCGAGGTGAACGAGGGTGCGGATGGTGTCATTTAGCATTGCAGCTAGTCGCGTCAATGACTGAATCGTTTTGGAACAACTTCGCGCCTTGCCATGGGAGATGTTAAGGTTGAATGTTTTCTCCGAGTTCTCTTCGTTCTGGGATTTATGTCAGTGCAACAACTGTCTGTCACAGGTAAGCTGTCTCTGGCTGTGCTCGAAGTCACGCTAACGTCGTTGAGTCTTTCACTTCAAAGGAGTTATCGCTGTATTCGTAAAGCATTTCACTTTAAACTTGCACGAAGGTGTCAAGGTATTCTGTACCCGTTAAAGACACCCAAAAAAGATTCAGTTGCTCAGTATCGTGATAGCGCATGTTGTGCGACGCTTTTGAATACAACACCACGCTACATTGTAGCTCCCAAAATTTATAATCAACCTGCCGTTTTAGCCGACCAGCATCTTCGTACAGAACTTAAGAAAACTTAATAAATCGCTTTATCCTTGGGTATTTTTTCGATTGTGTACAGTATTTAGCTAATCACAAAGTTTGCCGCTGTGATATCAACTGTCTGACTCTTCGTTTAATAACAAAGGTCTGATCGAGGACATTGTAAATAGAAAATTTGGCATGTCATTTATCTGAAGGACAGAAGCGACAAATTAGTTGGCGGTGATACAAGCTACTCTCCAAAGGCAACAAAGGAGAGTCAAATGTTAAATCTAGATTCCCATAGAAGCGTTTGAAATTTTCAACCTATCGACCTCAGCTAATCAAGCATACAGAGCACAAGATTCTTCTTCTTCTGTAATGAAAGTCGCGGTTTCATTGCATATTCACACTGAATTAATAAATTAGTTTATTATACACAGAAACTTGTTGGCCTCTTCCGTTCTCCAAACTAAACGCTAACATGATTAAAAGTTGACCGAATAATTTCTCAAGCCTAAGCGCATCCGGTCTTTTGGGCTCTTGTTTCAATTTCATGCGCCGGTTTTTTCCTCGCTGGGACGAGAGTCGAAAAACTTAGCCGGATGTTCTCGCACGCTATAATTCCTCTTGTATAAAAATGTTTTTCACTGCTTGTGTTTTGTGTAAGTTGAAATTGGTCAAATCAAAATTGAAGGAAAAACAACATTAACAGAAAAGCTGACCCAAAAGTTACAAAACTGAAATCGAAATTCTTTCTAATTCTGAGTTACAGCTCACTCTCTTTAGATAATTCTTCTCTAAATTTCAAGAATTCCGAATCCTCATGTATACATCGTGGCGTTAACTACATGTAAGAGAGTAATTCTTATCTTGTTTAATTTCAATAACGCCTGCTTACATTTATTCTTATAAAGGTTTTGTGTAATGTTAGTCTGGTATTATAAAATTAATGTATGTCTAATTGCTCCATTGCTAGTGACTGATATTAAAATTGTATTTAAATAGAAGTTTATCAATATTTTTGTCATCCTTTTCCAGAGAGAATTGGGCCTAATTTGTTAAACTCGCCAACATGTATTGAAAATTGTAATTCTTGTATGATATTCAATGTTATGTAACTGTCTCCGTTATCTGACGGTTCACTTTCCGCTTTTTTCTGTACCTTTTCGGGACTTTTTTTAGTTTGGCCATTTTTTAGGTTGAACTGAACTGTTTTGTTTGCAGTTCAGTTGCTTTAACTTCTGCTTCGATGCAAAATTGCCGTTGGCGATGATGAATTTTAATTTCGTTTGTGACCCTTGCACAGCTGCGAGTCTAGGTACGTGGATAATGAAGCTTTGATCTCAAATAGTAGAACGTACTAATGCAACCATTTCATGACTGTAGAATATACTGGAACTGTGGCAAGATTGGCTGTTGGAAAACAGACGGTGTGTTGTGCACTTACTCTCTTGTGTCTCGCCAAGACTGTTCACTGCCTGGTTTTCGTAGACTAGCACCGGTCAAGCGGTTTCAAGACTCTTTTCAACTCGGGGAGAATACAATCGAATTGAACCTAAAACTGCAGCGCAGAAATAGCTGGAATACGGTCGAGAGCACACGTTTGTCCCGTCGATCGATTCGATAAATCTTGACAGTAAAATTAGCCTGAAATGGCCCTAATTTGTAGGGGGTTATAAAAAAAAACTGTTTAGAGACAGGCGAAGAAAGCTATATTTCAGTCAGTGTAAAACAGCTTCAACAGTAATCAATATAACCTTCGAGATTTATTGATAATAATGATGCGAAGTGACTGTATTCCCGACGCCAGAGTTCGGAGGCATTGTATTTATCTCAAGATGCTAGATTCAAGTAGAATGAGCGTGGACAAGTGTTAAGACCCTCAATGCGAAGTGTTTAGTGTGTCTCGTTTATATGTTAGCGTCTTCCTTGACAGAGAGGGCATTGTCGCCTGATAAGTGCGTCCTCGAGACTTACTCAACATTGGTTGCCTTGTCACTTGTTTGTTTGTATGCTAGACGAATCAGTGAACCTTTTATTCTCTAGTTTGAGTACGGCCATAAGGTCTGTAGGTAGGTTCTTGAGGGCATATTAGAGACCTTTAGCATCAGGTTTTTCATGGGAAACTGCAAACCGCAAACCGCAAAATGTCACGTGACCATGGCCTTGCGGTCACGTTTGCAGTTTGCAGTTCACGTTTGAACCGCGGGAAGGGCTTCCAGCGGTAACTGATTTACGGCAAGGTTTTTTTCCACAAAAATTGTACAGCCTTGCGTTTAAAGGTATGGACTAGCTTTTTATATCTGTTTGCGATGTGTTTGTTGGAGTTTTGATCTCGAATCAACGAATTATTGCTGATTTTTGGGCGATTAAAGTGATACACTTCGACTTAAAGAAAATAACATGGCGACCCTAATCAATGATCATGAACGCGTAGTTCAAATCAATTTTATATTCCTTTCTGCCCTATTCAACAAAGGAAAGTGTTCTGTTCCAATCCAGAGTTAATTTTTTTCTATCTTGTTACTGAAGTCATAACTTAACTCAGTCTCTGTTTAGTTCCTATTTTTAATGTATGACTCCGCGAATTTCATTTTATTTTGCTTATTTCGATTTCTTTGAGACTGGGGAGCCCAGGCTTCATAAAGCCTTCTGGTTTCTTCTGGGCTCCCCTGCAACATTACAATTCCCATATATATATTTGTATTGTATTATATTTTGGCTAAATAAAAATGAACTGAACTGAACTGAACGCCTTGCTAAAGTTTGAAATCTTGGCAACGCGAAACTGCAAACGCTTAAATGGGGTTTGCGGTTTGCGGTTTGTAGTTTGCTTGATGCTAAAGGTCTCTATTGAAGAAAAAAACCGCATAGCATATTGAAACTGATCTATTATTCAGTTTCCATAAGCGATGCGTTTTTTTTTGGAAAAAGAGAATCTTCTGAAAACTCCAGGCCGCTTGAAAATATACATCTCTAAATGTTCAGTAACATTTATGCCGGCACAACCCGAAAAATTTAGCCAAATTTGTCATTTTTTAAATTAAAGTTTTCTTAATTAGTGACCCTAAGAGTTTATAATCCGTGTAATACATACTCAGATTTCTGCAGATAAGGGTCACACGGTAAATAATTCCAATGACCTGTATGCTATAAAATAGTGATCCAAATTCTTCTTTTATTAGCGCGAATTCATCCTAAGATGGAATGGTAATTACTTTGTTAGCATCCACATTTTTTCTCAGAAAACGTGGACGAAAACTGTTTTTATCTTTTGAATCTAACTTCTTACTCAAAATCGTGAACTAGCCAGTCTCAATTGTGTTTCATCTTTATTTGAACCGGCTATTTTGACCCATGACAGGAGAATTCAAAAGTAACACACAGTCAAAATTCAAGAACTGTACTTCTTCGCGGGTGATTTGATGTAGTGTTTGATGATGATGACTTTCTTTAAACTCAGTTGAAAATGATGCTTGTTAGGCCTCTAGCAATGACAAATGCTAATATACCGAGAAAAATAGAAAACTATATAGAAAAAGAAAATAAATATTAAGATAAATTTAAAAAATTATAAATATAAATTATGGTACAAAAATTACAAGTTTCTGAGCTTTCTTAACTCATTCCTGAAACGGGCAAATTCGGCCACTGATCTTAAATTATCAGGTAAGGCATCTTGCGATTTGAGGCCATAAGTTGTGGTCTTAGCTACAGGTAGAACAAGTTTGTTTTTGTTCCCGAGATTTTTCTTATTTTCTCTTATATTAAATACAGATTGAATGTACTGAGCCATACTGTTTTTGAGAGCTTTAAAAACTCCGGACACGCCAACACCTTATTCGTCTAGCATACAAACAAACAAGTGACCAGGCACGCAAGGACGCACTTATCAGGCGACAATGCCCTCTCTGTCAAGGAAGAAATCTAGCATATAAACGAGACACACTAAACACTTTACAGAGTCTATGACTATTTAATTTAACAATTGTCCACGCTCATTCTCTTGAAACTTTTTGGGCTTTCAAAGCTGTCTGGACACATCAAATATTTTTATTTTTGTGTAAGGAGCCCTCTTCTTGTTTTTTGCGTTAGAAAATTTGCTGGTGCTTTCACGATTATTGAGTTCTGTGAGTGTTATAGTCTCTGTGCATCCATTGTCTGAATAAGTTCACCTGCAAGTGAGCAGTTCAAAAACTGTACTCAGCTGCTGTTTAAGAGGTAACATGTCATAAAATTTAGCAACTTGTTGGCATGTGGGACAAACACCAGTGCACCTCAACCACCTTCTAAAGGCCTGGCTAAACTAGGAAAAATTGTTGCGGAGGCAAATGTTTCCCAGTTTAGCCGCGCGGGAAACATATGTTGCGGAAGTAAATTTTGCTGCTCGGAAAGGAAAAATTTTTTTGTCTGAAGTCAAAAACATTTTTGCTTCCCGGACACAAATTTTGCGTCCGAAACATATGTTTACCGGTTTAGCCACCATGAAAACAATGCTGATTAGTTTCCGGTGCTGCTCATTAAAAACGTTTCCCAGAGAAGGCAAGCAAACAACAATGGCTGACGGCGAAGAAGGGAAAGAGGGAAAGGAATTGAAAGGACGAGGAAAGAGAGTTACTCATTGCTTTGTATGACTATTGCGGAATGTAGCTCATGATTGAAGACTGCATGAACAGGGCCAAAATATGGTTTCATAAGGTCAAAATTTATGGGGGAACAAGCCCTGTAACAAAAAAGAAGTCTCCCCAGACTTCTTCGAAAGTCGGATTATTATAATGCGCATGAATGACCCTTTGTTTTCCGAAACAATGTTTCCTCGTTTAGCCACCGGGGTAGTAAAACATTTTGTTTGTTTCCCGCTAATTTAGCCACCCCGGGAAACATAACAGGAAACAATGTTTCCGCAACAATGTTTCCTAGTTTAACCAGGCCTTAACATAAAATTCACAAAATATATGATGGCAGCCACTCTGCATGATAGCTGATGTTGGTATGTCCAGACAAATATCACATTGGAACACTTGAGCAAATTCTCTTTCAGTGAATCTTTCTAGAGGAATACCAAGCAAATGGATCTGCATCGAACTGATTTTTTTTCTAGAGAAACTGTGAACATGGTACGGAATAAATTATTCTGGGACACAAATAACGCAGTGGGACTTCCAAAATAAAGGAACAGTCCAATCCAATCCAGCCCGACTTTGCTTGTCAGTGTCTCAAAACGCCGACTCACGATAACAAGCTGAGGAGTTGATCACAATAGTGCAATGTTAAAATAATGCCGTAAAAGCATCGATTTTGGCCGGAAAAATCCAGATTCCTCCAAAAACCTGGAAAGCCCACTGCTTCTCAAAGTATCCGTTTATTCTAGTACTTGATTTACTGCCGGAAATCACAAGTGAGAAACGCCGTACAAAACACTTGAAAATTCCTTTCTAAAGCAAAACAGACCAGAAGGGGTCAGATGGTTGCAACTGCACTTGTCTCGAAGCAACCGTTTTTCTTCCAACCTCGTTCCCGGGGTCCTCTCTCTACTTCGAGAAAGTACCCTGGTTACGGCTGGTCACGTGTCTAAGCATGCCAACCCAAGCCGCACCCAGGGTGGGTCCTCGACTTAATTTTGGCAACAAGAAAGCAAGTCATTTGTCAGAGATCCTGCCTGGCCAGTGCTTCGGCTCTACCTGAACTTCTATGAGTTTGAGATGTTGATTGAGAGGGAACTTTGCTTACATTTCCGTTTAATCAATTTTTCACACCAAAAGAATCAAATAACCGTGAAATTATCGATAGAATGCATTCAACCAGGAGCTACTTTCTTGACGGAAAATTGGATTCAGCGCTAAAAAAAGCCACTGGAAACAGAAAACCACTGGATTTTGCAAACGCGCGACCGGTGTCGTTGTTGTCAAGATCTTCGTACAATTTTTCACTACAAGCCCTGACTGCAAGAGATTCAGGTCGGCACAAAACGTGGACCCCTCAATCTGGACGCCCTATTTTTTTTCTTCCAGAAAAGACGGGCTCCTGATTTAAGTAATTAAACTTGAAACGAAACTCGAT
>CM042755.1:4001697-4006697 GCA_022496165.2 Catalaphyllia jardinei | reverse complement strand
GTTGTTTGAGAGGCACTAATCCCGTCTTGCTAAAGTGATAATTTGCTGTTGTTTCAGTATTTTAGTGTCACTGACATACATTATTTTAAGTCCGCAGCATTTAATAGTGCATTGATGAATGTTACAGTTTCACTTGTTGAAAGTGAATTACAGATCGATGAGAGTATTTTCAGTTGAAATTCAAACATAGTTGACATGTTCAACATTTCTTTTTTACTTTGACTGAACAGTTTGAAACATTATTTTAAACTGCCCGTTATCTCTTTCAGAGAGGCGCTTTTCCTAAAGGGAATTTATTTACAATAAATGATTGAAGTTTATCCCAGACGACCTTGTGTTCAAGGGTGATTTTGGAGAAGTTGCTCAGTTTATTAATTTAAAAGAGGGTCAGAAAATAAACAGAGATATAGTCAGAAAACGCTTGCTTTTTTATTGGGTATACCGCCTACGAAATTTGCTTAATCTTATTGTCTCGCCAGTTCTTTTGATTTCTTTGTCTTAAACGTCATTCCAGGTAAGCCCAGTCCTCCCATTAATATCACGTTCGCCACCACCTGTGATCATCTGACAGTGGCCTGGAACGAACCAGAATCAGATGGCGGTCTACCTCTGACTCATTACAAGATAGAGTTAAGAGACGAGATAGAATTGGTGGACGAAGTTTTTGTTGGTGTTCAAACGATGAGATTTACATTCACAAGTAAAGAGGGCGTGAATCCACGGACACCATACACGGTCGCTGTACAGGCCTTCAACAAACTTAACGACGGAACAAAGGGAGAGCGCGTGGTTATGTCTGCTTACTGTGAGTATTTTGCAAGTCATCCATGTCCAAGATTGTTTAATTAGTACCTCATATAAGGCAGGGTCACTAGATATTTTCATATTACTTCATATTTAACGGAATTGTGTGTGTTTTGGTGACTTTTTACCAATGAGGACACTTCTTATCATAAGGAATTTGAATTAGCCACCTCCAGGCGTTCTGGGGGGCTTAATTTGAATCTCATTAGCATTCAATCCTGGACATATCTGGATTAGCTTGTTTCTTGCCCAGTTCCGGTACGGCTTTCTCCCAGGCCTTCGGGGCCAATAGATTTCTGTGACGTATCCCAGACGAACGGACCACGTAACCCGAAACGAACGACCGAGGCGAAATATTGAGAACTAGGAACTAGGCAAGCTTGCTTCTATATAAGCCCAGTCACGCTATCAACACAATAGGCCATTTCCGAGTTCCTTTGTGCCTCTGTTTCAAATCGAGTCTAGTGCAAAACAATTCTTATGAAAATGACTTTGATTTGCATGAAAATGAAACTGCGTGCAGAACTCATTTTCATATAAAAGGTTTCGCGCTTAGACTCGTTTTGAAAAAGAGGTGCAAGAGAATCTAAAAATGGCCTATTGTGATTACGTCAATAGCTAGGCGCGCGGCAGATAGCGCAGCCTGTCTAAAGCGCTGAAAATTATGAAACGGCCACTGGTGAAAAAAGCGGGAAATCACGTAACCAGTAAAAAGCGCGAGAAAACAACTTATTGGAAGGAGTATAAACGAATACAGTCAATATTTAGCGCATATAAAAATAGACGACCTTTATTATTATACCGCCTTGCTGGTGATTTGGCATGACTATCCATAAACAATCAACCGCTCGGGGAGCCTCTTTAATACGCATGCGTTCTTTGAGCTTGTCGCGCAATCTTCCTCTCCCACGACTGAACTGATGGGACAACGTGAATAGCACTGTGTTTAAAGGGACATAGTCTTCTGGCGCACATGCGCATTACATACCATTTCATAGGTAATTTGCATATCACAAAGACTCGGTCCATACCGTTTTTAACCAAATATGATAAAAAAAACGTTACAGGATGAGCAAAAGTACACTCAAACAACAGGTTTTTCAGAAAACGATTGAAAGTCACGCAAAACACTGCGAAGATTGAAGCTGAATTCTAGATGTACTTTGATTTCAGGTTGGGGTGAACTCTTTTCATAGTTAGAAAACCAGCGTCCAGGTCAGCGCGGTCCCAAAGCTGACTGGCCCTTTAAAATAAGCAGTCGTTCATAGGGAAGGACGATTGCGTAAAGAGCCTAAGAGAGTCTGCGTTGTGGGCTACAGCTCGGGAAGTGAGGCAGCAAAGTTATATCACAAAGCCTCATGTTAAACAACGAATCGAACTAGTGAAACAATCTCAGATAGTGCAGGGTGTTATGCAGGACTGTCAGTACGTTTTGAGTCATCTCCTGCTTTTATGTAACTTGTTATAGTTCAAGGCTCAAAAATAACTTACAATTACTGTTAAGACGGTTTAAAATTTTACCGTGGTGTTTTACGTTGAATTCCGTTCATTTTATTACAATACGTTGAACTAGCAAACGTGATAATTTTAATTTTTCAACGCCAACATTTGTAAATTGATAGTTTTGTGTTCTTTGCAAAGTTTGTAACATGATACCCTTTTTTAAAAAAAAAAACGTACAAAGGAAGATGTGCTCCCTTTTTTCTTGTTGGAAAAAAATGAAATAAAGTTATTAACTTCTGAAAAAAAATGGAAGAGGAATGATTTTGTTTCATTCAAGAAGAAATTTTCATATCATCGATAAACAATTAGTAATTTAGTTATCAAATAGTCACGTCGTGTCTCCGAATAGCACGTTCTTATTAGGTTGCCACCGTTGGTGTTAACAATTAAACCAGTTCAAATACACAATGATATCGATTAATACAGCCGAGAAGCGTTTCAACTTGACCGATATTATATCCTACATCGGCGAATGAGTCCCCTCAAAGACTAAATTTATTTGTGGTTTCTATAAGTGTCACAGTGTCTGCAGCAATGTTTGAGAAGTTTGTTTTGTCACGACATAATTTAAATGCCGATAACTCGGAAATGTTTCGGGTAAATACATTTGTGAGCTTCTTGCTCTCTTTCATAAGGGAGAAAATAAACAAGCGGCTGAGGAGATCCATTTGTTTCCCTCTTTAAAGCTTAGCAAACACGAAATTGTTTGAAAACAGCACACGACATTTTTTAACCGAGCTAGGGATCATGCCAAAAGATACGCTGTCACAAAAGCGTTCTTTGCGCTAAAAAGGAGAACTGATTTTACCTGAAATAACATATAGATTTAGGCCAGCCTAAAAGCGTAGCTCCTTGGCTGGGTTGTTCAGTGCCCAATTAAGCAAACCCAGGAAAAGGTAGAATGTTGATTTGAGTTTTGTAACTTTGCGGTGAGGTTTTCTGTTTACTGTTTGACTTTCTGTTTTGAGTTAGTGCTTTAGCGGCGTCAACCCCCAAACCATCCCAATAGTGCACTCTGAACTAAAAAGTACCTCTCACAATAATTATGTGCGGATTTTTGTTCCGGAAACAGGCCCTCCGAGTGGACCATTCAACATAACTAACACAGTCACGCAGTTAAACGAGACAGGTTTCACGCTAAAATGGACTCGCCCACCCCATGACGGTGGTGATCCTGACCTCAAATACGATATTGAATACAGCAAAGCCAATTCGGAAGGCAAGTTTGTACACTGGAATTCTAAAAAGAGTATCACAGGACAAGAGTACAACGTGACTGGACTGGAGAGGGAGTCTAGGTACCAGTTCAAAGTGTTCGTGTTCAACATTGCCGGTAGGAAAAGGGAGCCCGCGAGCAAGGACTTTAACGTGATCGGCAGTGACGATGAAGTACCTGGACCGACGCTTGGATCAGGTAATGGTTGTAGTTATTTCTTTGTTCTTAATTCTTTTCTTACTCTACTCCTTGCCGTTAGGATCAGCTTACCGTTTATCAACTGGTGCCTGTCACCGGCACAGAATAGTGGGTACTCTAAGAACCCAAGAACCATCTTGTGTTCAAGTACAACGTCGGTACCTTGTAGCCAGGCATCGGCATTATGCTCCAGTTCTAGTGTGAGTACTTGGAAAAAAGATATATTCACATAAGTGCTCAGTGAGAATCGAAATCGGCACCACGCTCGGGTTTCAAGTGTAAATATAGCCCTTCTGTCTCTTCTACAATCTGTTCCTGTTTTGTCCTTAGTTTGGAGTATTTTTGATCTTTTCTAAGTCCACAATGGCGAGAGCTTTTGGTTGAGCGATGATTGTAGCTACATTTTGTATGCCTTAATTTTAACTTTCGGCTCAGCAGAAAAGGTTTCGTCAAATACATGTCGTTTCCTTTTTATTTTCAATGGTGTAGGTGGACTGGGAATCGCTCAACCCGACCTGGTTTATGACATGTCGATCAACTGCACGTCATTTTACATGCAAGTGAACTTTGCCCTCAAATCGTCTTATCTTAATGTCGAGACTTTTCACTTCGACAACAAATCGTGCGGCTCCTACGCTGCCAACTCTACGCATGTCACCTTAAGAACACCGCTGGATGCTTGCGGGACCACAACCAGGCAAAGTGAAGATTCCGTAACGTATTTCAATAAAGTTGTGGCTGAGACAAAGGACAAGGATAAAGGCTACGTTGTCGAATTCCCATTCTCCTGTACTTACAACAGGCGCGAAACTATTGGAACTCCCAGTTTTCAACCCAGGAAAAAGGTCACCGTTTTTGAAGGTAAAATGACTTTTCGGCTTGTTGTTGCTGAATAACTAGTGATTCATCTTTTCTCTTCCGTAAAAGCTTCTTTAAGTTGTATTCTATTTAGTGTCACATTAAGGCGCGCTGAGTTTGGGGTTGAGCAGAAGTTAGTAGTAAATTTTGTTTGTAGATCAGATTCTCCCAACAGGTTCTTATTGTGATATGTATTGACAGCAGTAGGATTTTGTATTATGATCAGTGTGTGACGTTCGTCTTGTGTGATCATCTATCTAGATGAGGATAGTTCTGAAAAGAACTAATGTTGGTGACTGACGTTTCGACAACCTCAGCGGAAGTCGTCTTGAGATTGAAGCTAATAGTGTTTGTCAGTCGATGGTGTTATAAGTCTGGTGTGTTGAAAGTGATTGGTCAGTTTAGGCGCGATGATACTGGC
>CM042755.1:3979197-3996697 GCA_022496165.2 Catalaphyllia jardinei | reverse complement strand
TTGACTTTTACCAGGAGCCTGCTTTTGCCATGTTCTAATCAGGAAAAATTTTGACCCATTATGGCTTAGCTCTAAAAAAACATTAATGTAAATCTTATTTATAATGGTCATTGCCGAATTTCGTACTGCGAGGGCCTGGGTACGAGTCCGTGTATTATGGGATTAATAGCACAAAACCCATATAATCAAAAAGAGCACATTGAGCTTTACAAAATCCTTACGTTTCGTATTAATTGTGCCAATATTGAACAAGGTACAGCCATTCAAAAACTTAAAAATTTAGTAACAAATGTATGGATTGCCGGACACTTGTCCGGCAATCCATACGTTTCTTTGCAAATTTTGACGTTTTTGAATGGCTGTATCTTGTTCAATATTGGCCCAATTAACACAAAACTTAAGGATTTTGTAAAGCTCGATGTGCTCTTTTTAAATTTATGGGTATTGTGTTGTTAATCCCATAATACACGGACTTGTACCCAGGCCCCCACCGTATGAAATCCGGCAATGTACTTAGCTATACAAGCATTAAGCCGCACATTCCGTATTAATACATGCTTTGATGGTCGCTCTCGTAAGCGACCACCTTGGCTCGACATTTTGGGTTGTCTGTTACGGGAGGTTCGTCTGTATAAGTAGTTCTGGCAACTCAAAGAAAAACAAATGAATTAATATTCGAGCAGATAATTGCGAGGTTACTGCGGTTTCCAAAATATGCGTTCTTATTTACTTCCTATTTAAACTAGGAGGAGGCACTTTCCAAGCTCTTTTTTGTGGACTTAATGTTTTTTTGTAGATAGCTTCATGGTGACAGGAGATCTTTACAAAACTGAGACAATCTTGTGTTAATTAAATTTCATCCTTGTACAAAACTTACCTTTGGTTTAAAACTGTTGGATTAAAACACCGAGACTTTTCAGTGAATGGCTGTTTTGGCGGGAAGAGCGCGCAGTTTGTGTTTACGTGCAGACAGAGTTCGCGAAATAGTGCATTCTTACAATGTACATGCAGTGGGAATAAAATGTTGTCTGTTTCATAAATATCCGCGAATGCTTGCGCCCGAGACAGATCGGCGACTTACATGTTCTCTAACTATCAGGGCTTAGGGTTTGAGGGAAAAATGAAAATCGCACGAGCAAGCATGCGGACTCGTGACACTGTGGACTCTCCGAAGAAAATTACCATCAAAATGGAAGTTCTTTTGAAAGCAACATGGCAAGCCCATTTTGCTAGTGTGTCTGTTAGAGGTTGTGGACACAGGATGCTGGTCCGTTGTAATGGCCTTCGACGCCATTTACACTTTTTAGCTTGCAAACCGTATAATATTTTTTTTCTGGAGCGTGTTTCACGACATTTAATGATATACATGAAAAAAATTACTCGATTGTGATTGGCTGGAAGCAGTGCAGTTCAAGTGTAACACCAGTGCCAAAAGTGTAAGCTAAAAGTGTAACCGTGCAAATTACATATCGTAAATCTGGATTAGGATTGCCTCACTCGTGCAAATTAGTTCCAACTTGAACTCGAACCCGACCTGGTTTTAGACTGTGAACTTGTGTAAATACTTTTCTCTTTAAACACAGTAAATAAGCTTCTTGTGTTGATGGCCTTTCTCCATAGTCAGGCAATCTATTATTTCCTAAATTGCGCGACTACTCAATCGGATCTGTGCAACAAGTTAATTGACTGATGATAGACCGTTTATTTCCAAAACACTTTGCAGTCGAAAGACTGAATTGCGTGAATATTTACACAATTATATATGCATTAAACATACATTTCGATCCCTTTTGCGATCCCTTTGCGTAAACAAAAGATGAGACGCACAAACAAGAGGTTCATTAACAACGACCATTTTATTATATTCCTTTGCTACAGAGAAATTACTGTCTTGCATTGCATCCTATACATGTTATTTGAATTTAAGCAGCGTTTGAAGCAACTTAAATAAAAAAGTAATCTTTTATTACTGATGTGTAACACCAAGGAAACTGATGTATGTAAAAAATCTGAAAACTAACCCTTATCTTGTTTTCGTCGTCACGCAATCTTCACTCTGAATGGTCTTGATCGCTTTCGGAGGGAGAATTTTCAAGACATGGACTGTTCACCATTATAGCCCTAGGGCTGATTTCAAAATTAACGGACCCTGCGGTTTACGAAACTCTATTTATTTATTTTATTTCATTGGCCTTACTTGAACTAAGACAAAACTACATTTTCAAGGTAGGTTCCTAAAATATGTTAAAGAAAAACCTCTCCACAATGTGGGGAGAGGTAACACACTAAGAGGCTAAAACAGCTCTTACAAAACGACTCCTATATCTTCAGAATACGAAAATTATCAATAGTTATTGATTACAGTCATCAATGTGATATTGCGTGACACGTATCAATTTTTTGCTACATGGACGTGACACTCTTGAGACATGCCTATTAAATACGGCAAGACGTACCAACAATGGATAGAAAACCACGCGTTTATCGTTGATAAATTTTATATTATTTAGTAAAACACTAAGGAAAACTAGCACTAAATTTACCCGAATTACGTTCAGCGAGTACTGTTTAGTGAAAAAGTACCATTTCAAACTGAAGAACGCCATAGCAGCAATTTTTAACCATCGGTCAGTTAGGCAAATATGAGTCAAACAGACAATAAGTCAGAGGTCGCCTAGAAATTTCACTGACCAAAAACGGGATCTGCGGTCTCAGATTCGGTTGGAAACGGTACCAGAAAGGCCCTGAAAGCCTAATATTCAAAGTAATATTGAGTTCAAGTACGTTAGTTGTTTAAATCAGTGCGCCTTCGATGTGTCTTCAAATAAATGTATTACAAAATCTATTCGTTCAAATGTCCTTCTGGAACGTCTCTTGTGGATGAAGCGTTTGTTTGCCATAAGCATTGATGGTGTCAAAGGAGCAGAAGAAACCCTCCGGCAAAAAGAATTAAAAAGACACTGGATACCAGGTGGGACTCTAAACTGCGTTCTGCAAAACAAGATGCCCAAGTTAGAAACGTAAAAAAAGATTATTAAACACACTTAGACTGCGAGAAGTCCCTGTTTAACCCTTTAGTGCGCAAGGGGTCTCCCTTTGACGAGTGAAATCGTCTGGCGTTAGACAGAGTAAAATCTATAAGTCAACAGTGCGCATTAAAGGGTTAAATAGTCTGTCGGAAGTGACTGAAAAAAGCGCAAAAGAGCGAAAGCCTCTGCGGACGTCTCGCGCTTTTTTCAGTTATTTTCAAGCCACGCTCGAAAAAAATAGGCCGACATTTTACGTTCCTAGTAAAATTTGCGGACACTTTTTATCTTACTTTAGACAAATTTCGGAGACGGTGATGAACAGAGCTAAAGGAAATTTACGGATCTTAACTAGAGTTCGCCTCGTAAAGGAAATGAGAACTTAAGAGCTACTCCAAAATTGGATTCTGTACTGTCAATATTTAGGACGTTCAAAAATTTCAGAAACTTTTCCGAAATTAAAATCGATCTAATTTTTAGCAAGTAATTTGCTCGTATTTTAAAACATACTTGTATGCGCGATATTTAACTATTCACCGAAGTGAAGGTGGCTAGGGTTGGATATTTACCGAGCCACGCAGCGGCGAGGTATATCTCCACCGTTAGCCACCTACACTGAGGTGAATAGTTGTTTTAGTATTTACTAAAACATTGAGATAATATACACCACAAAAAATTAATTTCGATGCTTTCTTCACTTGTCACGGATGCAAACCGGGACGCCATTTTTTTCTCGAGTTGCTCAGAGGTAAAAAGCAAAGGATATTCGGAGTTTGACAAGCTAATCAGCGCGCGCCTTCAAAGCTATCCACTGTTTTAGTGCACGTCGAACCCTGCTATTTCGAACTAAGGTCGAATTCCCTTGGATTTACCCTTATGTTTTCAGGGAATTTACTATCAGCTATTTCGAACTGGGTTATTTGGAATCCCCCGCTATTTCGAACTCATCGTTCTTTCCTTACACCTTAAAATCAACTCCGTTATATCGAAGTGAACTTGTCAAAAACAGAGTACAAGAAGAAACTCTCAAGCGACCAACAAAGAGTGAGGTCCGTTAAGCAATCGAGACTCTCTCACGCTACAGTTTGTTTGCTCGTAAGGGAGCCGAGATTCGACGGCAAACAAGCCTTTTGTCATTCACGATTGGTAAAAGTATTAGAAAAAAACAAAAACAACAGAACATTCATAGATTTTTCAATGCAACAGCAGCTGCTGATTTATCCGACATATTATTTACTGAATTTTTATTTAATCAGTGTCTTTCTTCAAACTGTATTGTATTTTATGGAAAAATGTTACGAATTTTACGCTTCCCCGGTTATTTCGAAACCCCGTTATTTCGAACTTTTTTCCATTTCCCTTGGGACTTCGAAATAGTGGGATTCAACTGTATATACTAAAGAACGATATCACTGTTGAGTCTGGAAAGACACTGAAGAAGTGGAGCATAATTTTTTCGTCCACCACTTTCTCCTTACGAGATTTTCACAATATCGGGTATCTAAAGCAGTAAATAAATCAAGTCTTTTTTTTTTTTTTTTTTTTAAACATACCTCCAGGGTAGTTTGTCTGGATGTATCTCTCTCCAGGAAAGCTATCTCCTGCTTTGTTTTTGGCGATCACCTCAAACTTGTACTGGACTTTGTTATCCAGATCGCTGAAGGAATACTGTAGTCCTTTCGTAGTATCTGTTATCCACGGGCCTTTCTTGTTATCTTTCTCCACGCGGTATCGCACGGTGTATGTGATATCATCATCGCCCCCAGTCTCATCAGGGCGCCGCCACTTCAGCGTGAAGCTGTCTGTGGTTAGCAGAGTGGACGAAGGCGAGTAGATGATTGGTCGCCCTGGTACACCTACAGAGAAAAGAAAAAATGGCGGCTGCTTTAACTTCTACATCAAAGAAAGGAACGCTTCTTCGTATTGCAATGTAAGTACAAGTAAATTGAAATTGGATTAATGCTAAACGATCAATTACGAGTCAAAGTCGAATGCAAATCAACTAACGAACATTGACTGAAGAGTAACAAGACTTAAAAGTAAAGCTTAATCAAGGCATCAAGCTTAAGCTTAAATTTTCTACCTTGAGAGACCAGATCTTAATCTCGTGAAGTTGAAGACCTATATACTTCACCTTTTTTTATTTTTAAAACCACTCTTCAATAACCATTTTCACCAATGACCAATGAAAATTTTACCTCACCCAGGAAGTAAAGAAGCTTATCCATAACATTATAACTTTCTGTACTTTGATCAATGCTGTTTTGTTTACAATTTCTATTGCAGGTCAGCTTATAAGCTCAAGATTTAAGCCTACATAAGATTATCGAGGTCAAGGTGTTGACTTTATGGATGAAACTCTAGAGTGTGCCACCACTTCCACGAGGTGCTGGTTGCTTGCCATTATGCCAAACCGACCGGTCAGAGGTAAGTGGGAATACCCAAGGAAAATGGAACAACATTTTCTGATGAATCAGGGCCAACAAATAGGAATGGCTTACGCCAGTTTTTTTCCCTTTCCGAATTCCCTGATAGAGAAAAGAACCGCTTTGTCAAATATGGAATGGTGAATTTCAGTCAGCATATTCCAACCGAAATATGTGGGCCACCTCCAGAGGTCATCCTGAATATTCCAGTTGGAAGAAACCAAAACAGACCTTTTCATTTGAATTCTGATCGAAATGCCGGAATCAAGCACCCACTGTTTATCACATGCGACTTTTGTAACTTTCAAAATCATGAGCCAATGGAAAACCGTTTAGAACCTTTTGACTGTTGATGTATCATGCCCTGTGGCTTATTTCCAAAATTAACCATAGAGAAGATCTAATTCTAAAATTTCTGGCTTCATTAAATAATCACATGTAAGTCTCTCTTTTCTCTCTTTTTTCAACTTTTTAAGTATTTGATTTGAAGTAAAAGGCTGCGTATGTAAATATGACTGATAAATGCCAGGGTGGGGGTGGTGTCTTTCCCACAAAGGAAGGGGGGGGGGGGGTGTCCCCTCAGAACATCATGAAATCTAAATTTTAGGATTGGTTATTTCCAGCATTTTGCACAAGAAAATTAATACTAGATTTTGGAGAACACTGACAAATATCCCAGGCCTCCATGATGTTTTCTCAGACCGAAGAACCACTAGCACTGACCTTCAACAGTGAGTTAGATTTTTTTTTAAAAGGGGAAAAGTGACCAGGTTGAGGATGTCACTCAATCAATGGCAGGCTAACACACGCACAAACAGCTCTGATTTTGCAGGCTAGTGTTTTCTATCGACAGCTACAGTAGTTAGATATAAACACAATGTGAATGGCATAATTAAGGTCAGTTACTCTGAAACTCACAGTATTCTTTAGTCTTGACATTTAAAACGACTGGGGGACCCCATTCAGCCTTGGAAGTAGCGCGCAATGAGATGCTGTATTCAGTGTTATGTGTTAGATCACGGATAATGTGTGATGTTTTGTCTCCATCAATGTTCATAGTCGTGCTTGAATAAGTCAAGACATATTTGTTGATAGGCATGCCTCCGTCTTTTTTTGGACGCTCCCATTTAAGTTCTATACTGTTACAGCTGGCTGTGTCTTGAAGATTTTCAACCTCAGTAGGTGCTTCTGAAATCATAAAAACAGAAAACTAACATTAAAAAAAATATTACTCTAGCCAACACCTCCTCACATCAAATGACCCCCCTCCATATATATTGCCCCAATTTCATTGTGGCCAAAAAGACAATTTCCAATGCTGAATTTCCACAATTTATGTAAAACACCCTGGATGTAGCAGCACTCAGGGGGCTCTTCTTAAAGTGCACCTAACCTCAAAATATTTACATAGCCAAATATAATATTTAGCGTTTAAGCACCAGAAGTTAATCTGAAGTTTATTTTTAGAGTTATCTGGCCTTAGACCCAGTGCTGTATCAGGCTCTAAGGGTGTCTCTTTAGTGATAACTTGGCATGACTGTAACCATACTTTGAAATTGGTCCAGAAAGCTTGAGTTTTTGGGCAAGTCCAAAATAAATGTGCCAGTTTCTCTGTTTCTTTTTCGCAGAAAGTGCATTTCTCGCTATCGACAAGACCAATTTTTTTCTTCTATGAAGGAATTTAAAATTGAAAGTTACAAGTTTTGTGCTCTTTGTGCATTGAAAAGCCATTTGATAAGCTTCTTTCCAGTTGAGTTCTTGTTTTGTCATTAGAATGATGTCTTCCTGCCACTTTTGTTGACTTTGGTTAGGTGATTCACTTTTTTCTGATACAAGTTTCTTATATACTAATCTACTTGGCTTTTTGCTTCTTAGAAATTTTGTCAAGAAACTTTCATGTTTAATCGAGTTTCTGGTATTATGGGGTATATATCTTTGGAGAAGTTTGATTGAAGATATGATTCCAAGAAAGGATAAAGGATGGACTGTCAGGTCGTGTATAGTTTGGAAGGCAGTAAGCGAAAGAAACTTTCCAGAGTCGTCCATTAAATGTTCTACTTTTGTTATTCCTTTGAGGTACCAGTCCTTATAGAAAACTGGCCTATTCTCAACTCTTATTAGTGAATTATACCATAAGGGCGATGACCGAAGGTGATAATCCGACAAAATGTTTTCCTCATAATTGGCTTCTGACCAGATTTCAAGGATTTCTCTGAAAAAAAGATCGGATACTTTGATAATGTTGCGCCTGTCTTTTGTGTTGAGATTTCCAGTTAGTGTTACTTCACCTCCATATTTTTCAAGTTCCGAGTCAAAAAAACTTTTCCAGCTTCCACAATTTTCCTTATCTAGATACTTTTTTATCCATGTGGCTTTAAGAGATCGATTAAATGAAGCTAAATCAATCATTTTTAATCCCCCTTCTGAGTAATCATTTATCATTATATTTCTTTTTATTTTGTCGCCTTTCCCATTCCATAAGAAGTTATAAAACATTACATTTATATCTCTTATTGCTGCATGATTTGTTTCAAGAGGAGAAAAAATGTAAACTAGTTGTGAAGCTATAAGGCTTTTTAAAACAGTTATTTTTCCTAAAAGGCTGAGTCTGCGAAGTTTCCAGCATCCCAAAATCAACTTAGTTTTTTCTATTTTATCTTTGTAGTTCAAAGATATAGTTACATCGGGGTCTGTTGACAACCATACCCCCAACGCTCTGACTTTTTTTTTTGGCCACTTGTTGCATGACCCAGCTAGTAAGGGGCATGGGTTTATTCCTGGTTTGACGTCACAGACTGATTTGCATTGTTAAGTCTTTGTAAACATGCACGCAAAGAAGTTTGTGACATCAAACCAGGAATAGACCCATACCCCTTACTTGCTCGGTCATAGGAAAAATGATGGCCAGATTTCTTAACTTTTACAGCCTGCAAAAAGTCAAGATTAGGGTTAAAAAGGGACAAAAATGCACAATGCGTTTCAAACAGGTACAAAGACTTATTTAAGCGAAAAAATATTTGAAGGTTAGGTGCACTTTAACACTGAGTTATGATAAGGTTAATCCAAAAAGTTTGTTTGGTTACGATGTACAGTGGAAAAAATGAATTTATTCCACCTAAGGATACCTGATATCAAGCCTACTTCTATCAAGGTTTGATTTTAACAGTCGATAACTGGCTTTGTTTATTGGAACTACTTGGAGCGGTTACCAGCAAGACAGCTAAACATCATGAAGTCTGCAATAGTAGGCAACGGTAAATGGAAGATCGGTGTTGATTCTGGATAATTTTTCTGGCACATTTTATAACAAGAACCAATTAAATTATAAAAATGTCATGCAATAGTATGGTCTTATTCTGTTGCCAGCAATGATTGTAGTCCACTTTGTATGAGTTATTGACCAAGTGTGAGGTCAAGATGACTGGAAATTGTTGCATGTTTATGTAAGCTCGCAAAAAAAGAGTGCGGCCAATATCCAGCCATCTTGACCAAAAAAGCTTGGACAATAAAGGATTTATTATATGGCTTTTGGGGAAAATTTTCTCACGGGACACAGCGGGCAGTCCCGAGTGGGCAAGATAGCCCCATCTTGCTCATCACTGATGATTTACCAGTGTACCATTCCTTTGCATTGAAACCAGTAACTCTCAGATTTGGTAAACATGCTAATGTTTGAATGTTCTTTCAGATTGCGGGCCCGACTTTTCAATATTCAATCTATTTTAAATATTCACACTACCGGTACCCAGTCCCCTGCTCAGAAGACAGTATTCTCAGTAAACAGTGCTACTTAATTGAGACTTGCATTCACAAATTGAAAAATTTGCACAAAGATAAGTGGTTTCAACTTTATCCTTTTTTGTGAACTGCATGTAATGCAAATGTTATTGATGGGAACTGACCTGGCAAATACCATCATGGATGAAAGCCACCTCACCATCCCAAAAATGTATTTTTCACTTAAGACAATCACTCCTGTCCTAGAAATCATCAAGTTCTTGAGCGGTGGAGAGTGATCATTTCATTCAAAGTTTCAAGTAAGGCAAAAAGAAGTGCATACAAAAGAATATAATTCCTCAGCTCATTATCAAATTTAGAAATCTTTTGAAACACATCTACAAAGTCCTGGGCCTAACCACAATAAACACAGCATCACAAATGTCGGAATAAGGCCAATACAAGAATACCTGTTTTTGCCTATAGAAAAACAAAGATGGCTGTTCTAAAACAGGATGAAATCTTCACAAATATGATTCACCTTTACAAGCGGCAATTCGATTGGTTGTTTATAGTAGCCCCAATCTGGTTGGTGTGACATACATACATCTCTCACTCATTCATTCACTGGCATGCTTGCTCCTTCACTCACTCATCCATTGACCCACTCTTAACATACCCCTAATCCATTGTGTAAGAGGATTTTTTCCAAAAAAAAAAAAAAACAATAACTAAACACAACTGATGTTACCAGTATTGGGTGAATTCTTCTTAAGTATTCAAGAACACTGTCTCAAGCAAAAAGCGAAACATGGCACAAGAACATTCAACGCAAGTGTTCTATATAGGTTTCACACTCATTAAGGCATAAATTGTTAGAACCATACTGAGCCTCCAAAACTGGGTACTGACTGGAAACATGGAACTCCTCTCACCTGCTAACTTGAGTTCAATGGAGTAGTTTTGGAATCCAAATTTATTTTTTGCATGGCATTTGTACACACCAAAGTGCTTCAAGGCATTTGTGAAGAGCTTCTTTTCAGCAAGATATGAAGCATTTGACATGAGCTTTTCCTTAAATCGCATAGTAACAAATGGTTCTGGATAACCACCAAACTTGCATCGCACATACGTTGGATCACTGTTGCCCAAATAAGAATACACTTCTTTGGGTGAGGCAAGTGTGATGATGAAAGGTTTTGCTAAAAATGAAAAATGACATTTTTTAAACACACTTAAAATAACTTTTTCACCAGAGAACACACTTTTCTTACTGCTACCACGGTTCGAAAGTCAATAGTCACAGAGTACTGACTATTCATAAAAAATGTTTAGGATATTGATTACTGTTTCTACCATCCAGTCCCTAGCACTATTATTGTAACAAACAAAATGATAATTGTGAAATATGACAATCATGATACCACAAAGGAAACACCTGCCAAAGAAAACAGACAGAATCAGCCCCTAATGGAAATCAAACCCAAGAACTCCCAGATACTGACTGGGTTGAGCTGAGAAGAGACTCTTAATTACCCAGGATTGTTACTAGATTCATAATACTGTTAACATACATTCTGCATTTCAATAAACAAGGAAAAATCATAAAATTTTGATTTTTTAAATTAAGTAACTTTGACAAATAGAAAAATTTATGACGTCATAACCATGGGAAAAGAAACATCTTAAACTTAATTAGTTAATAAGACCTTTCTTCTTGTCAGTCCAGGCCCAAATTGACCAGTTCAGTGAAAAATAACAATTTCATTCCTTTGCATTACTTAACACTTTCTGATTTGATGAGTCTCCCCTACATCTGCGACTGAAAAACCAGTTTCCAAAAATCCAGTTTCAACAAAATGTTCGCTTTTGAGACTCTTTTACATCACAAGTTTTCATGACTTTCCTTGCAAGAGAGGATACTAAAAGGCCATTTACACGGCAGAAAAATTTGGGTCCGGACCCGCCAAAAAAGTAGTACATACCCATAACTTTTCAGTAACGAAATACTGGAGCTTCCGCAGGGCCATAGACACCTATGGCCCTGCAGAAACTCCAATGTTTCTTTACAAAAGATATAGGTCTGTACTACTTTTTTGGCGGGTCCAGACCCAAATTGTTTTGCCGTGTAAACTGCCTTTAAAAAGGCAATGCTCAGAGGTAAAATACATGTAGAGTTTTTTAAGCTCTCGCTCCACAATACAGATGAAAATCTCAAGCAAGGGTTAAGCTATACCAAAAGATAGGCAAATATGTGAAAAAAGGATCTTTCTCCTTACCTTCAATGTTAATTGGTATCGTCAAATTTTTCACAATGGTTTTTCCTTGGCTATCCACAGCACTGTTGCTCGCTTCACAAATGTATTCTCCACCATCCTGCACTTGGATGTTTTTGAACTCAATTACGCTTTGTCCTCTACTTTGCTAGAGAAAGAAATCAGAACAAAACGCCTGACCTTCAATATGCAAAAAGCCTCCTTAACAGAGATTCATGGGGGTCACGGTCAATATCTGACTGTAAGCTAGAGCTCTTGACTATTCAAACTGTCATATCTTCTTGAATTCATAAATTAAGCGAGTCTCTATGGTTGAAAATCACGCTGTTAACAATTTCCTTAGATTTTACGCTTCACACTCTGGATCTCCTGTAAGGAAACAATTTGATTACTGAAATCTAGTTTCCTCACCTCCTGTCGAGGGTCCATAACCCCATTTCTTCTCCATACCACATCTGGTGTAGGGTTTCCAGTTGCTTCACACTTTAATTGGTAGTTTTTCCCTCTACGTAACAATACAGGAATGCCTTGTGTGACAATCTTTGGTGCAACTGAAATACAGAATTAAAACAATTACACAAAATAGCACAAGTAATATCCATTTAAGAGACTATTGGAATAGCATCCAGTGGAGTGGATCTTGTTGATTCTGCCCCAGACATTTAAATTGCCCAACAAGTACCTGGTACATAGACAGACGTTCAAAGTAGTGTTATAGCTGCTAATTGCAGCTGAATTTTAACTAGAGTCATCAAAATTAATACTGTTGAAGTTTTTTTTTTTTAGAAAACTGACACCCTTAGAAATATTTTGGAATGCTTTAAATACTGTAAGAATAACAAGATTCAAAACTAAGTCATAGCTAAACAGGACTGATAATGACAAATTAGCTGGCTTTAATGTTGAAGATCATTGCAATTCCATGGTTAACTTGCAAGAATTTTGCTTCAATTTCAAAGAAGATGCCCATACAGTGGAACCGAGATTTAATTAAGTCGCTGGGGACCAGCCAAATTTGTTCGTTAAATAGAGGGTTCATTATATCGAAAACCTCGATATAACAAATTTGAGGGGAAAGAACCAAAATTTTCATTGTATGGAGGTCATAGTTAATGATTTGATCTGTAACTGGAAATACTATAACTAGTGCCAATGTCTATGACATATATATAAGCTGTTGACTGAAAGGTTGCTGTCTCTTTACCTTTAGGATTAAAAGATTTGTTGACAGTTGATCTCTTCAGCGTTTATCTTTTCTCGCGTGTTCACATTGTATTTCATTATATTAAGGTAGATTTTATGTTTGGGCTTCCAGAATATGTTCATTGTATTGAGGAATTCGTTATAATGTGATTCGTTATATCGAAGTTCTATTCCATACATTTTACTGTAACTTTGGCCGGAACTTAGAATATTGTTCGTTATATCGAGGACTTTGTTAAACAGAGGTTTGTTAAATCGAGGTCCCACTGTAGTAACATTCTAAACCGTAAAAAGGCCAAAGATGGTTTCAATCAATTGGATTAATGTCATACATGTATAATAGCTATATGCTAGTGCACTCTCTGATTGGCCAATTTTTTATGAAAAAGAAATGGATGGTTCACAGAGATGGTTCATGCTGACGTCATTGTCAGTGAAATTTCTTGCCAGCAAAAGTTTTTTCTCACAACCTTTTTTGAGTAAAACTTTCTAAATTTAGCTGTTACTAATGGCTAGTAATAACCCAACATTTGAGTTAAGGTTTCTCAATGACTTTGAAGATTTAGAAAATGTGTCTGAAATGGTTGCAGAAACATCGGAAGCGTCAAAAGATCAACAAAGCAAAAGTGCTACCAGTGAAAAAAAACATGTGCATGTGAGTAGCAAAAGAGCTACAAGTGAAAACAACATGTGCACGTACACGTGTAGAATTTGCAACTTGATCAGTGCAGAAAAATGTCTTGCTATGTTATAAAAGCAATGGACCATGTCTAGCGTGCGTCCATCCGATTCAGGATGCACTTGGATAGTTGGGAGAGCACTAAGGTAGCTAGAGACGCTCTTGGCTGCGCCACGAGCATCTCTTATGCTACCTTTGTGCTCTCTCAGCTATCTGTGTGCATCCTGAATTGGATGGACGCACACTAGACATTGTCCATTCCTTAAAAATACCCAAACTCATCTGGCCGTTATTCCTCAATCCTGTCCAGGATTGAATGCAACTATTGTTTAACAAGTAGTAATCAAAGATATGAATGCGTTTGTTTTCTGCACCTGTGACATAACTTAAAAAGCCGTCTGTTGCTGAAATCAATGTTTTTGTGAACAGCTTGGCTGCTTAAAACAGGTATAAAACAAAACAAAATCACCCCAGGGAGGGCAAGAAGTTGACCATGGCCACTTCAAAGAGGCGACCATTGAATAGTTTATTATTACAGTGTATAGCTGACAATTTTTTTTTTGAATTTTGACTGCTGGCTGGCAAATAAAAGTTGGCTGCTTTATAGAGGTTCGACTGTATTTTGATGCCATGTTCTATTGTTGACATGTGGTGTGATGGCTCCAGTTTAGGAAAGTCACAAGTTTAATAGAATATTTGCCTTCAAAATTCACGCTAAAATGTTAGTTTTACTTTTACTGGTAATTTTTAAGAATAGGGGTTAATTAAGTACACTGTTACACCTAGTATTCTAAGCTAGAAGCACAAATATCAGCTAGCACTTGCACTTGTGTGCCAGTTTATCTGTGGTTCATTGTAAACAGATTTTGATTATTCATGCATCGGTTCACTAGAACTACAGTAGGGCTGAAATTTTCTTCTTTGTTCCAGCATTTATATTTTTACTATCTTTAATCAGATCATAGGGCATATTTTTCCCGTAACCTAAAATGGACCAAAGAATATAATAATTTATGTCCTCTAGTTTTTTTCAGTAGCTGCCTGCTGGACCCAAGCAATAGCAGGCAACAATATTCTAAATGAGGTTAAATGTATGCCTTGTAGAGGCATCCAATAACATCTGAGGGAATAAACCTCTGAATCCTTCTTAATGCTGAAACTTTGGCACATGCCTTTTTTACTTGCACTTTCACTTAAGCTACAAAGTGAAAGCCTGGCAGCAAGGATCTTGATTTCACTTAAAAAGGAGCAAACTGTCCATTACACACAGCATGTAAACTCAAAAACGGAGATTTCAAGCCTAAATAGGTTAAAATGTTGATCTCACGTTAAAGGGTGACAGCAAGCATGTCGATTTCATTTAGAAACAAGCAAACTGTCCATTCCACACAGCGCGTAAGCTCAAAAACGGAGATTCAGGTCTAAATAGGTTAAAACATTGATTTCACGTTAACCCTTGACGGCAAGCATGTTTATTTCACTTAGAAAACAACAAAATGTTCACTGCCTGCAACATATAAGCTCAAAAATGAGGGGCTGACAGACTAACAGATTAACCCTTCCGTGCAACCTACAGGTCTCCATACATCTGCATGTCTGCTGATCCCAGAAGTTTAAAACACTACAAATCATGCCGATTTAAATAAAATCAACGCAACCTGGATCAAAGATCTAGGTTTCAATCGATTGCTTCCTCTTGGCCAATATTACGTTGGAATAAAAAAGGAAAAAAACAAGCTCTGTAAGTGTGAGTTAATAAGTATTGTCTTGCCTTGCCTTACTGATCTTGTCTTGTTTTGCCCTGCCGAACGTGATCGCAATGCATGCCGGGAAGGTTCTGTGCACCTCGTACACGGGGAAACATGGCGGATGATACAAGAAAAAGTTAATAAGTCTAAAAGCAGTTCTCACTTTCCAAACTTTGATGCTACCAACGCTTGGCAAATGGGCCACAACTCACGACAGGGTTTTATTCTTGGGCAAGAACTGCTCTTGGACTTTGCTGCCTCGATTGACCTAACTTCAAACGCTGATAACTTGCCGCTTATATCAGTTACATTGGAAGTTAGATAACACATTTTGCTTCTTTAAAACGTGTTGGTGACTTGCGGGTTTATCAAGGCTTTATGGTGCCTCTCAACCACCAGGCAGGCTACAAGGTACTTAAAAACAATGCTTAAGATATTAGTCGAAAGAGCTGTAATGCATCACTTCTCTCTGCTTTGACGCTTGATCGAAACTCACGTGTTGTGTGCTTTCGTCACAATAGCCTGTATAAAAAAATGTCCCCAGATTCCAGCTCTATGCGCAATTTCTTTAAATAGATATCTTGATTTTTCAAAGAACTAAAGGAACAGAACGGAAAAAAAAATTGAGCGACCTCGTATCGAACCGGTGTCTCGGCAAAACAAATTCTAATCTGGCATGTTCAGCGCCTTACCTGCTTGCGCTTACCAAACAGTAGTAAGAGAATGAAGCTATTATAGTGACTTCATCGCTTAGCAACACAGGTTTCTTTTGTTTTTCATTTAACGAAAGGTCCCCAGAGAATGCCCTTGGAAAAATGTGTTTTTTCGCATACGTAACATTTCGAAAAGGAAGCAAACTTCAGGGGAAAAACATGCAGAGCATTGTTTGACACACGTAAACAAAAATTTGGAGCGTTTTTGACAAAGTTCACTTTTGAGTAAAAACCCTAACGCCCTTTTTCCACCGAAGCCTTCAAATGATTGTTGTTCCAGTTATGTAACAAAAGCATGTTATGTCACATGCTGACAAAAGAGGCCACTCATGGTCCAAAATCAAAACAACAAACAAGTGATCGCAAACGATCTAAAAAGCAAATCATTTGTGTATGCGTGCTTTACAGTAATGTAAGTTGTTTTCACCACCTAAAATAATGTCACTCTCATCTGCATTGAAACTGCATTCCATTCAATCAGAGAGTGAAAGACCAAATGTCAAAAATAACAAAAGAAGAATGACCTAGCAGATGGATTCATTTTCGCCCCTACTGCAGGGTAGCCAAATTGGTGTCGCAAGATCATACCAAGGTGAACCGTCCTATAAAACTCGGCTCAAGTCTGCATTAGGATTAAAATCGTGAACATCTCTCTTCAGACAAGTCCTCACACCTCTTCAAACACATACAAAGCTCAGAACATTGTCGTCAATCTTGCTCTGCAGATTGTTTCAAAATCCTTCATTCCACCCCCTACTAAATTTCAACTTAAACTTAAGGAGGCTATGCATATAAATTGGGAAAAGCCTAATTTAAACCAACAACGTCATCATGTCAACCTGACACTATGCTTTAGGCATTCTATTCTTCCAAACACTTTGTAATTCACTCAAATATGTAAACCATTTTTGTCACTTAAGATCAGTAGCAAAATCACCATACCCATTCCTGTAACATACCCGAAAAAAAAAAAAAAAATTTTAAATTGTTGCAAAATCCCTTCTTTAGCTTTATTTCATGCTCAAACTTACTAATCTATTATTTTTTTGGCAAAATATTACATTTTCGTCCCATTTAGCTGTATTTTTAATCTACCCATGATCCCTTGTGGGTGTGGTCTTTACATACATGATCACTTTTTCGAAAATTTTTTGTCACTGGTGCAAATAAAAAGTAGAAATGAAACATCTTGACCTTCACACAAGTATTTTGCATTACATGGAAGCTAGTATTTCCTCATTTAGCTCAACTGGTACTTTAAAAACTGACTTTCTTCCCCTCTTTACAACGTGAAGGTCAGAACAGATGTGCCTTACAGTCGCTGCATGAACAATTGCGACTTTTCGTTCATCAAGTTTGTAGGTCATGTCAATTAGGTTCTCTTGGAGAAAGAAGTGTCCTCTAAGCACTTCCTGTCCTGCAGTGTAAATGCTGCCATAGTCATCTGTGGTGTTATCTGCCAGTTCTTCCACGCCGTTACTCTTCACTTTCAGAAGATAATAGTCATAACTTGCATCATCAGCTGCTACTGCTACCACACTCCCCTCTACTGCTAAGTCTGCTATTTTAACAGCTGTGTCTGTCGTCATTACCACAGTGTTGTCTGTGTTCCTAGTAGTTGCTGGTGATGCTTCTCTTTCAATTTGGAGCTCCTGCCAGTCATCAACCCACTCTGAATTGGAACACTGGTTTCCAGTTTCCAGCAAGCAGTC